>JASKGO010000225.1:0-82444 GCA_030556065.1 Holobus sp. GC000080
AATTACATTAAAGAAACCAACAAATAAACAAATAATTACCTGATTTTGCTCTTCAGATTGCTGACTTCTCTTTGGAGCGTTTCGTGCGACTCAAACATATCTTCAAATTCGCGCTGATACTTTCTTTTCTGCGCTTTCTCGCGGGAAATCTCTTCTTCAGCCTCGTCCAGCTGCCTCTTCAGAGTCTTAACACGCGTGTTGGCCTTCTCCACTTGCTCCTTATACTGGTCGGCGTGTCGCCGTTCATCCTCCAGTTGCATCATCAACTCCTTCAGCTTCTTATCCAGTTTCCTGTTGCTCTTCTGCTGCGCGAACCGCTCCTTGGCTTCCGACTCCAGTTGCTCTTCCAAATTGGCTATTTTGCTTTCCAGGGCCGCAATCGTAGCCTTTGTCTTGGTCCTCTGGGCCGTCTCCAGTTCGGCCAATTTAGCTTTGAGCTCTTTGTTCTGGCGCTCGAGGAGTGCGCGCGAAGATTCCTGTTTCTGCGATGTCGACCGTTCGCTGGCCAGTTCCGCAGTCAATTGGTCCACGGTTATCTGCGCCTTGCGTGTCCTGTCCACTAGAATTTCATTGCTGCTTTGCTCCTCTTCAAGTTCTTCCTCCAAAGAGGCTATTCTAGCTTCCAAGCGGCGTTTTTCATCAATCATAAGAGTTCCTAATTTTTTTTTAAGTATTATTTTAAAGGTAAATCACCAAAAACTATAATTAACAAACCTTTGTTAGCATTATTGTTGATTTCTTCTTGTAATTCATCACGCTCTGCTTCAGCAGCACGGCGGAGTCTTTCGGAGGAAGCCAAATCTTCGGCCATCTGCATCAAATCCGCTTCCAGAGTCTTCACCTTGCGCTCCGCGTCCTTAAAGGATGCTGCGTACTCTTCGCGCGCAGCACGTGCTTCCTCCGCATCTCTGGTGGCTTCCTTGCACTGCTGCTGGCTCTTCTTCAGCTGCTTCAAAGCATCTTCTTTAACTTTGCACTGCAGTTCTACTTGCGACTCCATTTCCTTCAAATCGCCTGCGCAAATTTATTAAAAGTTTAAAAACAAATTACAAAAAGTGTCCGGAACATTTAAAAACTAATGTCAAAGTGACGTATTTTGAAATCCTTACCTTCTAGCTTCTTCTTGAAGGCTACAGCAGCACTTCTTTGCTTACGTTCTTCATCTAGTTCCGCTTCGAGATCGCGCAACTGTTTAACAATTCCGCGGCGTTTCTCTTCGGCTTGTTCCTCTTTTCCTTGGATGTCGCGCTCGAATTGAGTACGAAGAGCTTGCATATTCACTTCCAGGCGCAATTTAGCGTCTTCGGTGAGCTGCAGCTCATCCTCCAGCTCTTCGTTTTGTCGCTTCAACTCCGCAAGCTGGGACTCCAAAGAACGCTTCGCTTTTTCCAATTCGTGGACATTCTTATCGGCCGTTCCTTGATTATTTACCAGTTCGTCTAATTCTGCTTGCAGTTGCCTTTTCACCCTTTCCATTTCCTCTATCTTCACCGAAGACTCGTCCAATTCGCGACTTAGTGATAAAACTTTCGTTTCTTTTTCGCGCGCTTCGCGTTCCGCAGCATCCCTTTCCGCTGCGTTTCTTTCGCTCACTGCTTTTTCCTCCGCCAAAGTTTTATCGAAGTTCTTCTGCTTCTTCTCCAGCTCGATAACTTTAGAGCGCTGCGTTTCCAATTCGATGTTGGCATCTTCCAATTCGGCGGCAATCTTCTTTTTGCTCTTTTCCAATTTATCATTGATGGCCATCAGTTCTTCCACTTGTCTTTGCAAAGCTTCCAAGTCTTTGGCCAGCTTCTTTTTGCTTTCTTCCAATATAGCAGACTGCTCGGCTTCGTCTTCAGCCTTCTTCTTAGCTTCGCTTAGCTGTTGAGCCATCGCAACTACTTGTTTCTCAAAGTTGCGCTTCTGTTCCTCCTCTTCTTCCAATTGATCTCTTAAGGCTTCCTTATCAGCTTCCAATTGACGCAGTTTCGAACTCAAAGACAACTTTTGTTTAGTTTCCTCTTCCAGGGCAGCTTGGGCCTCCGCAAATTGCGATTCAATGGTGGCCTGGCTCTTGATGGCCGCCGAAGCTTTCAATTCCGCAGACTCCAATTGCTGGACCACACTGTCAGCTTCCGATTGCAGTTTTTGGACTTTTTCGGCCAGATCCGCTCTGTTTCTTTCAACTTCTGCCAGTTTGGCTTGAATTTCCGCCAATTGACTCTCGGCTTGTTTGCGTCTTCGGTCGCTCTCTTGGCGGCTAGCACCAATATTGCGCAATTCCGTTGTTAAATCTGCATTCTCGGCTTCTAAACTTTGCTTCGTCTTCTCGAAAGCCGCTTTGCTCTTCTTTACATTCTCCAATTGCTCGTTGATGGCTGCAATTTCCTGCGTGTGTTTATGGCGTAGATCAGCAACGACAACTTCGTGTTGCTGCGTATCTTCTTCCAAACTTTTCTTCAAAGTGGCCAACTCCTGTTCCCTTTTCGAACGCAGTTCCTGTTGAGCGGCAGTGGTATCCAGAGAATCGAGCAGTTCATTCTTTAAAGCTTCCAGTTCCTCGTTTAAATCGCGCTTCTGACGCTCCGCTTTACCACGAGCGACTTTTTCCGCTTCTAAATCTTCTTGGAGTTCCGTCAGTTGACTTTCCAACTCCCTCAGGGCTTTCTGGGCCATTGCTTTTCCAGCAGCCTCTTCATCTACACGCACCATGGCTTGAGCTAATTCCTCTTCGCGTTTTCCCAATTGCAACTGCAAATCTTCCAACTGGCTTCGCTTCTCCTGAAGCTGTTCCTTCAAATCCGAAACTTCCGACTCAACTTTGCGCTTCGAACGGTCCGATTCTTGACGTTGCTGATGGTCTTTCAGTAGTCTTTCTTCTAATTCAGCAATGGAAGCTTCGTGTTTCGCTTTCAATTTTAGTAAATGTTTAGCTTTTTCCTCTTCTTCCGCTAGGGCTTGAGACAAATCATTGCTTCTTTCTTCTAAAACTTTGCGCTCTTTAGATAACTTCTGATTGGTATCTTCGCTCAATGCCAAATCTTCTTCCAACTTTTTAATTTTCGCATCGCACTGCACCTTTTCCAATTGCAGCTTCTGCCTGGCCGCTTCCTCTTCCTCCAGTTGATCTTCCAAATCTTGGATATTCAACTGCAACTTCTTCTTCTCGTTGGATAACTGATTAGCCCGTTCTTCTTCTTCTTCAACCCTCGCTTCCAAATCATGAAGGATCTCTTCCAATTCCTGTTTTCTGGCAGTTAAACGCGCGCGATTTTCTTCAGCTTCAGCGCAAAGTTCCACTTCCGCTTGCAGTTGTTCCGCCAAAATTGTTTTCTCTTCAATGGCCGATTGGTACTTCCTCTCATACTCTTGAGCAGTCTTCAGGTGCATCTCCAACTTGTCCTTCACTTGTTTCAGCTCGTCTTCCTTCTGCATCAACTTTTCCTCCTGTTTAGTGACTTCCAGTAGAGGCTTCACCTTAGTGTACAACCGCCACCATTGCCAATTGCGCAATTTCAAATACGCCGAGCAATTTCTTTGAATAATCCTGATGGCATTCAATTGTTGGACGCGTTTCTGGTAATTGCGACGCGATAAAAATCCGCGACAGAACGCTTGGAAGTTCACAATGAGGTCCGTAATTTTATAGTCGCGTTCCTCTTCCAAGTGCGCCAAAACGCCGGCCCTAAAGAAGATCTTACTCTGTCCGATTCGATATAAATTGCTGTCCAATTCCAGGCAGTTTATCATAGTTTCGCAAGCCTTCTTGCCATCCATGAACCCTTTGTTGATAACGTTCGGCGTTAGTAATTCGTAGCGCTGGCGGAATTCCTGGAAGGGAATCCTATTGGGGAATCCTTGGCGGCAAATCCTGATGCCCTCCAGGACACCGTTGCAGCGCAATTGGTCCAGAACAAGGGGCGCGTCGATTTTCCCAGCGCGTTTCTCGTGATTCGGTATAATGCAACGCACGAAATTCGGATTGGTATTCCTCAGAGTGACCATTAAATTAGCCAATTGTTCCTTGTACAAATAGGAAACGGTTCTGAACATTCCCTTGGCGCGCCCAATGTTCTCCGCATCTTTCCAAATGTGAACGATGAACGGATCCTGCGAGGCTTGCAATAAAGACACCACATTTTCATTCTGCGGATCCATGTTCTTCATCAACCACTGATCGGCGGAATAATCGACTTTACCAGCGTAATGAATGATGGAGAAATCGGCAACTCCCCGGAAGTCGCTCTTTTTGAACTTCGGATGCGTCGTATGGGCCGAAACTAACTTCTCCACAAAAGTCTTATCGGTTGCTTTCGGGAAAAGACATTCCTCATCAAGCAAAGCCATAATTCCCATAGCTTTATCGATTAAATCAATGGTCGGCTGCAAATCCAAGCCGAAATCGATAAATTTCCACTCGATGCCTTCGCGTTGATACTCTTCCTGTTCCAAGATGAACATCGTGTGATTGAACAACTGCTGCAGCTTCTCGTTGGTGTAATTAATGCACAGCTGTTCGAAGGAATTCAATTCGAAAATTTCAAAGCCGGCAATATCCAAGATACCGATAAAACTGGCCCCTTGGCGTTTGGTGCGTCCCAACGAGCGATTGATTCTAGTCACCAACCATCGGAACATTCTTTCGTAACAAGCCTTGGAGATGGCCTCCACCGCAAACTCAACTTGTTCTTTCGTTTGCGATTTGGTGACAAAATCGCGTCCGACTTTAATGCGCGGCTTAAGGAACGCTTTGGTCATGTCGGTAACGGAAAGACCAAGCAAATGGGCCACCTTTTGCGCCACGGTATTATCTGGCAGAGTGGCCTGATCCGAATTGCGGTCCTGCCTGAATTCCATGGTACCAAAGAGCATAACGGCCGAGACGATGCGGAATATGGCGCTGAAATCATCATTGGTCATGCCCATAATGTTCATACTTTTTACGGTGTTGAGGAACTCTTGGGCGTCATCGACGCCTGGCACTTGGTGGTTGTCGTCATTGAGGAAGGTATAAGTTTTCGGTTCTTCCAAAATGAACTCCTCTGTAAAATTTCGTTGTTGTAGTTGATGTTTTAATTAATTGTTTGTTTAAAGAAGTAATTAAAACAGTTTTAAACTAACTTTTTTGTTCAGTTGAAGCTCCAGCTAGTAATTGATAAAAAATATGGAACGTCCTTTCAAATTTGGCTTGGCGAATGGCACGGGATTTCTCCAAAAGGTAGGTTTCGATGTTGGCCCCCGCAATATAACCGGAAGCATCGAAATTAATGCGTATAAATTTACCCTGTAATTAGATTTTTATTTTATTTTTGTAACACAAAAAGAAAAAGAAAATAAAAAAAGAAAACTTACAAATCTTGAAGAGTTATCATTTTTAACAGTTTTGGCATTGCCGAAGGCTTCCAAAATGGGATTGGCTTGAAGTAATTGTTGCTCTAGTCCGCCCTACAATTGAATTAATTTTTAATTTTACTTAATTATTTATTTTGTTAAAAAAACATCAATAACAACAACAACAAAAGAATCGAAACAAGTTTCTTGTTGCATGCAATTAATAAAATAAATTTTCTAATTTTATTAATTTTTTACATTAAAAAAAAAAAAGAAATAAAATAAAAATGTATAATTTTCTAATCGAAAATTAATTTAAAAACAAACAATTACTTAGTACGTACCGAAAATTGCCTTGTGGGACTCTGAACATGTAAACAGTAATTACTTTTTCATTTTTTTACTCATAAAAATTAAAAAAAGACTGCACAAATGATTTAAAAATATCGTTATGCAAAGAAAAATGCAAATTGCAACAAGAAAAATGCGCAACACACAACAGAAACAAAGTAAAAAACAAATTTAAAACTATTATACAGAGCTTCTTCAAAAAAGAAACTTTTTCTGTTACTTTTAGTGTTTCTTTTTAGAAGAAAACCCATTGAAAATTCAATTTTTTTAATGTAAAAATAATGTGGTACTTACGATAAGATCTTTGTGCTGCTTAATAGGTTTTTGTTTAAATGTTTTGTGTTTTTTTTTGTGTAAATCCATTAACCAAATTTAAGGGGTGGGTGGTAGATGGAAGGGAGAGCCATGCAAAAAAGGAACACAACGAATTAAGAGCTTTCTTCAACCATAATAAAAGTGCATAATAATAAATAAATAAATAAATAATAAAAATTGAGAAATGATTGAAATAAAAATTGATTAATAAAAAAAAAACATGCACCAAATTTGGCACCCCAGAATAATAAAATAAAAAAAGGCTTAAAATAAATAAAAAATTAAATGCAATGTAAATTATTAAAAAGATTTAAAAAATAATAATTAAAAATTATGCGCCACTACTGATAAAAATAAATAAATAAAATAGCAGGGGGAGTGTTAAGCCAAAAAATAATATAAAAAATAAATAAAATAAATAATGAGATATTTGCATTTACTTATTGATAATTTTCTTAATTTATATAAAAGATATTTAGGAAAAAAGTAAACTCTTACCGCTCCGGATCCTTTAGGCGACTTGGAGGCGGCTACATAGGCCAAATACTGAATAACTTTCTTGGTGTTTTCCGTTTTTCCGGCTCCTGATTCGCCAGTACAAAGAATTGACTGATCTTCTCGCTCTGAGAATTTAAAATTATGATTTTTTAATTAATAAAAAAAAAGTTATTAGAAAAAAATTACCTTGAAGCATAGAACGGTAGGCTGTATCAGTTATGGCAAAGACATGTGGAGGTACTTCATGTCGTTTGATCCCTTTGTACCTTTCCATGATTTTCTCTGTGTAGATGGGCAGTTTTTTGTAGGGATTTACCACCACACAAAAGAGGCCCGAATACGTCTGGTAAAGAATTTTCAAAATTAGAAATCATCCTACATTAATTATTAAATTAGAAAATTAAATTTAAAATTTGCTCAATGTAATTAAAGACATTCTAATTAGCAATAATAAAGTGAAGAAACCATTAAGATCGGTTTGCAAATTTAGATTTTATAAATAAATAAGTTAGCGCTCGCACGTCGTGAGTCTACTTGACCAAGTGGTTACGTTAGGCGCTAACGTTAAGACCCGCCAGCAGTCGGTCTCGTCGGGGTTGAAGCGCTTTGCCTATAGTCCGGTCGCGCCAATCACTAACGTTGCGCCGTCGATGTCTATACCACCCCTAATTAAATTGCCTCATATAAAAACAGAAAATCGTTTAAATTTAAAATTTCATTGCAACATTTAAAGATAATCTAATCAGCAATAATTTAGTGATAAAACCACTAATATCGGTCAATTAGATTAAACTTTATAAACAAATTACTAAGAGGACTCTTTGTTGCAAAACGTCTAATGACGAACGGTCAGAAAATAATTAATTGTAATAAAACTAATTAAGCTAGAATAGAAATTTTTAAGTCATTTTTAAGACAATTTAATCAGCTATTTAAATAATTTATAAAAAAAATTCTGTCAGTACGGTGCACGGTTGGAGTGAAGCTGATAAAATGCGTTACGCGCTAACGTTAAATTTGCCAGCACTCGGACTCTATCAAACTAGACGCGCCCTGCTAATAGTCCGGTAGCGCGTGTCGCTAACGTTACGCCATCGATGATTGCGCCAGTAACAACCACCCCCAATTAAAATACCTTATTCATAATCAGAAAATTGTTTTAGTTTTAAATTTATTTAAGATACTTAAAGACAAATTAATTAGCAATAATTAGGTGAATTTTATTTAATTTTTTTTAATGATTTTAAAGATGAATCATTAAAGAAATGAATAATTTTGATATTTTAAAACTTAGAAAAAAGAAATGAAAATACTATAAAAGAAGTAAATTTAATAACACTTTTTTATTGCACTTTAAAATTGCAAAACCTTATTGGGCAATAAGTAATTTAAAATATTTTCTTTGCATTAAACTTCTTTGTAGCAGACTAAAAATTAAAAAATGCAATTGTTTCGAATTGACAATACTGTTTTACTGCTTTATAGACTACAAAGAACATTTCTGAAATTCCAAATTCCAATCGAATTAATTACAATCTTTGTTTCTTTTACAAGTCTCTTAATGGATTTTCAAATTATGAATTACGAAATTTCTTTTTTAATAAATTCCTTTGCCACCAAATAAAACAAAAAGTGAAAAATTCCAACTGTAAAGTTGTAAAGTGATGCAACAAACAATAAATCCGGTAATTATTATTAGTGTCAACATTGCACTTTCCATATCTGAGCGAAAATGCATAATTTACGACTCATCGGACTTAATAAAGTTTACATAAACAATCAGAAAACGGCAAAAATTGTAAAAAGAGCGACGAGTAAGAGTCGAAAAGAGCAAAAGGTCAGGCGTTTGATGGACAATTAAGAGAGTCGGCTCCACTTTCAAGTTCCATTTTTGGTCAACTTGTTTACTCCGCCGCCGCCGCCATCCATTCGTTTTTTACTCTTATTTATTTTCTTGCTTGCTTGTTTTTCACTTTTTCTCCCGCAATTCTCTCAACGCTCGGACAATTTTTCGACACTTTCTAGGGACAAGAAGCATGTAGAATGTAGATGCTGTTTGCGTCTCAGACTGCTCAGAGATTCGATTGGAAAGAGGCGAGATTTACCCGAAAAACACGTTTGCTCCTTAAATAGACTCTTCTCGGTGCAATTAGACACGTTTTTCCAGCTACTTCTACTTAAGAGATTAACGCTACAACTCTTTTTTTTTCTTCCCTTTTAAAAAATACGTAAAAAGTAATGTAAGTTTTAAAGGGGATTCGTTCATTAAAAAGAAAAATATTGTACAGAAAAAAGAACGAAAAATATAAAGGAAAAACAAGTTTCGAAATCAATTCAAAATATAGATTATAATTAGTTTCCATATTTTAGTTAATAGTTGGTTAATTACTACTATTTAAAAAAGGAAAAACAGTTTTCTTTACTAACAAATACTGAGCTTAGATTTTTTTTAATTAAAAAATAAAATATTTTAAATTTTGCGCGAGTTTTTAAAATAATTTTCAAATTAATAAAAATCACTTTCTAAATTTTCGAATAGATAAAAATTTACAACAATTTAAAAGTCATTAAATAAATTAAAGCAATTGCAAAAAATAGAAAAACACCCAGTATAATAAATAAACTGAAGCAAAAAGAAAATGGTTCGTGTGGTAAGATAGAAACAAGTAAAATGTCCTTAAATGGAGCGCCTAGTTTCTGCAACGAAACACAAATCGCCTAGTTATTTAATAACAAGTTAAAACAAGTTAACAACAAATACATAGTCCGCACAAAGCAGTAACTAAAAGCTAACTAACACAAAAAATAATAATAAAAAAAAGTTATTACTAAAAACTCTTAAAAGAGAACGCATGACGCATCGTTTTTAATTTTCTATTTTTTTTGCATATAATAAATTTCCTTTTTTACTTTTTATTATATACTTTTAATTTTTAATGACACAAGGCGCCATTTTTAAAACAAATGTTAACTTTTTTCTCTTCTCTTTTTTTATCTAGGTAAAAAAAAAACTGCAAAAAATGCAGCAAAGCAAAACTCAAAGAAAAGTAAGTAATTCCGCAAAGACAAAGAATAAGAAACGTGACGCATCCTTTTCATAATAATTACAATAATAAATAAATTAATAATAACTATTCCATAAGGATATTCTATATTTTTTTAGGTCAGCAGAAGCTTTCGTTTTTTATTTTACTTTTTTTTTTTTTGATGAGCATAAAAAAGAGTAGAAAAAAGAAGGATTTTCGCGAAATCAAAAGCGCTTTTAATGACGCAACAATATAAAATCCTCGACATAATTTCCTCTTATATGAAGAAGAAAATATCGCGCCATAGAGATCTTTTAATGTAGGCTAAACCATTCATCGGCTGGCATCTTCGATTTGTCCATTTTTCCATGCTAATTGAACCAGAGAGAGCCATCAATTATGCTCAATTGAGGAGCGCGGCCGATTTAATCGAAGCGCGAGCAGCGCTCTTCAAAGAAATGCATCCTAAAGATGCAACAGCACACACGTTGAATTCATTCGATGCCGATGCCGATGCAAAAAAAAAAAACGAAACAACCAAACCAAACCGAAAAAGAAAGAAATAAAAAAAAAAAAGAAACCCGAATTGTATACTATATAAGAAAGAGCAGCAAGGAGCGCGAAACGAGATAACCGTGGCCCGGATTATATGCATTGCGCTCTTCTCTTTTAACTCCTTTTAGGGCGTTAAAGTCTCCGACCGCAACTTTTACACATTCGATTTTCGTATAATGCAATTACCGTTTTCTAGGACAAACCCAGCACATGTTGCTTTTCTGAGCATTTGCAATGAGAAATAAAGCATTTTTTACAATGCAACAACTGCATTATTACATAAAAATCATAATAAATAAGTTGAAAAGATTCAAGACAACAAAAATGAAAATATTTCAAAAGAATTGAAATAATTAATTGCCATTTAGTGATGTTAAACAAGTTTAATAAATTGCAATTGGCATTGATTTTATTTTTATTTTCTTTCTACTGCTTGGACGATGCTTAAAACACTGATTTCTATTATGGAATACCGTAAAAGGATTAATTGAGAGCTCGGTTGCTCAGTTATAGCCTTATTACTTCATAGTTGTCGTGGAAAAAACAATTTTTACTTCTTTAAATAGATAGTCCTGGAAAATCCATGATGGCCGCTTAAAGGGCGGCCATCATGGATTTCCAGGACCCTTAGATTTTAAGTTATTTTCTTCTATTTTAAATTAAATAAATAAATTTGGTTTCAATTTTAAAATAATAAATAAATTTTAAATAAAACTAATTAAATTTTAAAATAAAAATAGCAAAATTTATCAGGGAAAATTTAGAAGTTACTAAACTTTTCAGCTTCTTGGTAAATATTGACTGATTGAGTAAATAAATTTGTGGAAAAAAATGTTATCACTCAATACATTTAAGGACAGAATAATTGTAAATATTTAAGTAATGAAACTTGGAAATATTTGTCCTAAAAATGATAAATTCAATTAAATATTTTTGTGCTAAATTTAAATATTATTTTTACCTCTCAAAGCCCAACAAAAACAAATAAAAATACTTTTTAAAAGTAGTAAAAACACCATAAACTATAGAATTAAAGATGATCTAATAGAGCAAGCTTTTAAAAGTTTAAAACATTTTTATAAATAATAAACTCCTATAAAAGCAATTATTTCTCTTTACGAGATAAAATAATTGTCTACTGTTCTTACGATTTATTTCTTTAGTATTTACCTACTCTAAAAAAAAACACTTTAAAAAAAAATTAAATGCAAAAAATAATTTGCCAATTTAAAAACAAAAATCCAATTCAAAAATTACTATAAAAAAACCGCATAAATAATTATGAAAAACAATCAAGAAGCGTAAAAAATTAATGCTGAGTTTATGCATTTTATCTTCCATTATTTTAATGACTTTTTATAGTTTTGTTTTAAGTTTTATTAACAGAAAAAGCAGTAAATTAATTATGAAAATCATTTATTCATCAAATAAATTTCATTCTGTTTTCAAATCATTAAAATTTATAAAAATCACAGAAAGCAAACCAAGTAGAAAAAATACTAAACAAAAAAAGAAGAAGAAGAAGAAGAAGAACCGATTAAAGACTATCAAACAAAACTATACAGGTTTTTAACATTTTTAACATATTATAAACTAAACAATTAACAGTTTTCAATGTGTCTTTTGCTTCTCTTTCTATTACCTTCTATCATTCTTAATTCCTTTCTTCAAAACTTTTTCTTTAAACCTTTAAAAACAAAACACAAATTTAAAAAAAATGCCAAAGATAACAAATGAGCAGCAAACAAACGAAAAATTTCAACATTTCCAAGTTTCTTCTCAGTTCTCACACATATTGAGTATATGAGACGGAGTTTAATAACCTGGGCGGCGTCGCGACGCCTCCAACCATGTAAATTCTCCAATATTGTTTGTTTTTCTTTTCAAATTTCATTAAAGAATGACCAAAAATTTGATTAATTAAAATTGATAGCAATAAAAAAAGAAAACGAATCGATTTTTTAGCAAAAAATAAATAAATAAAAACTAAGTTTGGGAAAGATAAAAGACGTTGAAAAAGAAGAAGGATAAGGATAACAGCATATAATACATAGTGTGTAGAGAAGATATTGCGGGGGCGAGACGTGGCATTGACCCTGGCGGCAAACAACATTCCATCCATACTGTATACTATATGTATATTATGTGGAATGGTAAATGTGGGTAAATATCGTTGTTAATGCGATCACACAAATCGCTTTATGCTTTAAGAAAGAAGAAATCCCGGACGACAACAATCATTATCATTAACTAGTTTTATTTTTCCTTTTCCTTTTTCTTTTCTTTTCTTTTCTTTTCTATTCTATTCTATTCATTTCTGCTTCACCTTCACACTTTATATTCCTTAATTATTTATAATAATTATTTAATTGCATTCCAAATTAATATTCCACTAAATGCATTCTTTGCTTTTACTGTTTTCTTTTCTATTTACTTTTATTTTATTTATTTAAATCAAATTGTTATTTAAGAGATTAAAACAAATTGACTAATTTGTATTATTTAAAATATTATTAAAACATATAATCAAAGAAAATTCAATAAAAGAAAATTTAATCACTAGGAGAAAAACCTTGTGAATCATTATGAGAAATGAAAAAACAGCTACTGATTGGCAATAGCTAATAATTTAAAAAAGAAAAACAATGAAAAGTAAATAACAATAAAAACGAAGGTAACATTACTGATAAGCAATAAATGTTAACTGCTTTATGTAAATTCAAATTACGCCTCCTCCAAAAGGACCTAGTCTTTCTAGTGTTTCAATAATAAAATTATTTTTTAAAGGATTTTAAACTATTTAAACTTTTAAATTTCAATTGTTTTTAATCCTATTTTTAAATGGATTTTTACCAATTAAATATTATAAATTTCAAAGAGGTTTCACTGAAAATAAATAAATAAAAAAAGTGAGGAGGCATCAGAGGTGAGCAAACAGGAAAAGGGAAAAGAAAGTCGTTGTAGTATAGTCTCGTCTGAGATATGGAAATTTTTATACGATTAGTCATAAAAACTACGCGGTTTTTACATGCGTTCCAAGACACCAACAATCGATGATTCAATCCTTCTTCTTGGCGCATGAAATTCAAATATTTACCACGATGAATAACCCCTTATTTGTAACGGTTTTTAATTGGCTTTCATTTATAATTTTTTTTTCCTTCAGTTTGCTTTAAATTTAACAAAGATTTTTCAGTATTTTCATTAAAAAATAAATAATAATAAATTAACGAATTAAAAAAAATATACATAAAACTATAATGAAAAAACAAAAAAGGAAAGAAAAATTGCATAAAGAAAACGGAAATTTAATTGGGCGCACATAAAACAAGATTTACGTAATAAATCGTGGCAATTAATTTCATTATTATTATTGCATTGCCCAAAAATGAAGAATTCATTAAGAGCACGCTTAATTGCCTTCGAAAACGATAAATTTACTGCCTTATTTAGTCATCGTCCAATGTCTTAAATCTTATAAAATTGGTCCTATAAACAACCTGTCACTTATTTTTTTTTTCTTTTTGGTTTTAATGTTTAAAAGTTTTTTAACTTTAACAATTGAAAATTAACTTTTAATGTAATTTAATTTTGTTTCAAATGTTTCAAAGTTTCAACAGCTTAAAAGAAGAATTATTAACAACTTTTACTGTGTGAAAGAAGTAAACATTTGACTTTGCTGAAGCAATTAAAACAAAAATGAAACTTCAAAACGAAATTATTCATAATAAACAACTGATGGAAAAGTATGTGCTTTTTGCAAAAACACGCGCATTTCAGAGAATTGTTTAACAAACAGTACAAAACAAACTTCCTTTTCCAATTTTATAATTGCTTAATGGTACAAAAAAAAAAGCCCAGAAAAAAAAAACTTTATAAGAAGTTTAAAAAGTTTTAGTTTAAATAAACTTTTAAGCAAAAATTTCAACTTAAAAGCATTAAAACCATAGAAAAATTGCACAATAAATTAGTTTTTCTTTCATTCCATTAAATAATTAAATGAGCACACATAATTCTTTGCGTGTCTAGCTCATTTTTCGCTTAGTAATGCGCAAAATTTCGGACTACGTAGCCGTTTTACGAAAGCAGCGCATGTTTAAACAACAGGTGGACGCACTGGACGCACGTAATTTTCGCCCATTACCGCCTCATTTATTACGAATACTAAACTGTAAACACCTTAAATTAATTTAGAAGCTAATTAAGGAATTCATTGGGAAACAGGAGACAATTAATTAGAACGCAAGAAACAGAAACCCTACAAAGATAAAATGCATAAACACAAAAAGGATTCCTCATCATTAGCATCATAATCATCATCATTATAAAACATATAGTACCAATAATAATAATAAGAAGTGGTAGACGAAGAAAAAGAAGCACTCACGTAAATCAGACCGGAATAGTATCTGTCCTTGAGATTGTAGAGAACGCAGGCCTCGTTGAGACAGGTAAGTTCGGCCATGTCCTCCACCTTGTCGAACTTGGGCGGATTCATCTTCTGGATGTCATCCTTGGGCACGGAGACCCTCTTGCCGGTCTCCTGCAGCTCCACCTCCACCTCGTCGCCCTTCTCGCCCTTGATGCTGGCGGCGACGAAGCCCTGCGTCTCGTGGGGCACCCACACCAGCCGCTTCTGCGTCCAATCGGCCTGTGTGGTCGGATCATTGAACACGTTCCTGTCCACGCACAAATACTTCAGTTCCGGATCGTAACGATCCTTGCCACCGCTGCTATCGTCCGCCATGCCTATGATTTCTGCTGCTGCTGCTTCTTCAGCTGTTGCTGCTGCTGCCGCTGTAGATGACGTCTCTCCAGCACCCAAATTCTTACAACTGTAAAACACACACTACTTAACTACGTGAAACCAACTGCCACTACTGCTAATTAATGTTATTAGTGGACGACTGCGATTCAACAACTCTACTACTAACAACGAAACGCACACACAATAATCGCCTGTTTTTTTTTTTCTTTATATATTTCTGCTCGTGCGTGTGTGCGGCTGCGATCGCGACTGAGGGACAACTGCTTCTGCTGCTCCTCAGCACTTCTCCAACTACTTACTACTGCTTGTGCTTGCTAGCTGCCTTCTGCTGATGGCGAAGGCGAAGAGTGTGGCGTGGTGGCAGTTATGTGTGTCCACACAGCAATACAATGCCGCTGCGAACTTTGGAATTCTTACTATCTACCACAGCCGGCCACCACAAGCTTGATTAGTAAAGACAATACCCAAATCCATTTACACAAAGAGAGGTTACGCCTTAATTAAACTACAATACAAATAAAACTAACTGCATTTTCGTTTGTTAATGGAATTACCTGTATTGCTTCTAGGATGCAATTCACTCCGTTATGGTATCCACAAGGTGCCCTGACACAACACTACGATAAATGTGCACTTAAACGAGCCGGGGGCGGCGAAAAACCACCACAAATCCGGTTACAACGAATTTTTCGGTTAAGAAAAGGAGCCACCGCAATCTCTTTCGGCCTTTTCAGTTGGTACACAATGAGTCTATTGTCCTGTATCTAGTGACACCTAACATACGTACCAACCGCGCCCCCCTTTCCAACCAATACTACCAACAAAGACGGAAGTACTTGTAAATATTCAAAAAGGACCTGTTTAGGGGGCGCTGGTGTACATTACATCAAGGACTAGAAGGACGAGGCGCCAGTTTAAAGTATTTAAAATTAAGGGGGATTAATTAGGAAGGATTACATAATTATTAGGACATTATTATCAGCAGCAACCGTCGGAGATTAATCAATTAATTGATTTTGCAACTGTAATTTATCAAGCAAATCCTTTCAGGTACATCTCTCATTGCATCATCGACAATTATCAGTAAACAAAATTAGTTTATTTGTTCAGTTGTTGTTGTTGTTGTAGTTACCACACTAATATTTTAATAGTTTTTGACGCTTTTAAATAGATTTAAATAAACAATTTTGAGAACTTACACAGGGTAATCATCACGTTGTTCTTTCCTTGGAGGACTTCCTTCCTTTTTTCCGCTACTGCTAGCACTACTGGTCTGGATACGTTCCTCTAGGATCTCCCTTATTTTATGTACATTTACTTTTGACAATTCGTCCATAATTGATAGCACATGTCATAATTAATGTAATTAATTAACAAATGCAGTCATGGAGCACTTGAATAAAAACTTTTAAACTCTATTAAAGTCAATTTTAAAACTGTTTTAAACAGTTTCAACTGTAGGTTTCCTCTTGTTGCCATTGTTTTCCGACTTTTCACCATTATCAGCTGCAATAAACGAAGTTTCTTCACTGCTACCAGCAGCTTCCGTCTGCTGATTGGAATTACTTGCAGAAGTTGAAGGCTGCTCTTCCACTGGCAATTCTTCGGGTACCGCTTTGGGTACCACGCTCACTTTTGGCGTCATATCAATAATCGAAGTGGGCATCTTATGCATCAGCTCCAGGGGGATTTCCTCGGACCTAGGACGCGGCATCCTTGGACTTCCTTCGCGCGATTTATTCCTACTGCTTGATCCTTCTCTTGATCTGGCTCTGTTACCATTATTGCTGCCACTTGCACCACTTGCAGCAGCTTTCTCTCTTTTAGCATTGGACATGGCAATCCTGCTGGGACTACTTGAGTCGCGCCGGTCAGCTTTGTGCAGGACACCAGACATCGGTTCCTTGCGAGGGGCGGCGAATCCAGGTACCAGGCCGCCCATTGTGAACAACGAACGACTGTCGCGGATGGAAGTACGCGATCTGCCGTACATGTAGGCAGGACTCGGAGGTCCCGATTGCCCCGGAATGTCCAGTAATCGGGCTATTTGTTGCATCTTCTTCTGGCGCGCCTTAATGCGCTCCTTCGTCAAACGCTGCTTAGCCGCCATGCATCTTATGTTGTCGTCGAAGATGAATTTGGCGGATAAAAGCGGCACGCGATTGGCGGTATTGGTGTGCCGATGGATGGTGATGTGCAGACAACGCGAGTCGTCTTTGTCGCCCGTCACTTCGATGTCCTGCAGGAAACCCACCAGTTTTGCAACGCCCCAGCCCAATCTGCGTGTGTCTGGTTCCACTAAAATTAACTGCAGGATGTCTATCACTAGAAACCTAAAGAAATTTTCACTAATTTAGAGGATTTTAAAGAGTTTTTTGGAGTTTACCTTCGCAGTTTTAGTCCGTCTTTTGTTGCTACTGTACAAGCAATCAAATCTGAATTGTCTGAAAATAATCAATTGCTTAATTTAATAATAATTGTAAAGAAAAAACAAACAAAAGATATAGCATCAAGTTTCTACAGTTACCAATTAACGAAAAGTCATTTAAACTTGTCAAAACTTTAGAAAACTAAGAAAAACTTACTCAAATCCAATGCCTGTTCCAATTGAACGCAAATCGAATGATTAGTCAAAGGTAATTGGGTCTCAGGCTCATTATTCAGCAACAAATAAGTGTCCCTAATTAAGAAGAAGACTCTGATGGCCCTTTTAGCTCTTTCCACCTAACAAAAAAAGCAAATTTAAAGTATAAAAACATTAAATTTATGAATTAACTTTCTTCTCCACAAGGTAATCTCTTTGTAAAGTTGATACCAGTCAAAGGAGTTCCTGTAGGAGGCAACAAAATAGCGCTGTCCATACACAGCCATTCAACATTGAATTGAGTCTTCGACATATCACAGTATCTAAACATTTGCAAAAGAAAAAACACAATTAAACACATAAAACAATAGATCAATAGTTTATATATTATTAAATAAAAATATAAAAAATAAAGAATGAAGAAGATTCCTTACTCGTGCTCAAACATATCAAGGAAAATCTCTTCGGATTTATAAAAGTTCCTCAGGAGAGCAGTGCTTTGAGACTTTGCACTTTCGATGGACGACTTATGGTTTTCACTGAGAATATTTTTACCATCGCACATTACCATTTGCGCTAGCAATTTAAGGGCCAGCTCCAAAGTGACCAAACGCACGCGGCAATTCGGTTGACAGGATAAGAGGACAATCTGCAGGATTTTGTCCACCACCGTGGTATTGTAAGAGTATTTGATGTCCTTAAAGGAGGCACTAGAAGAGACTGATTTCTTTGGACGTAAAATGTGCTCTATTAAATCTGGAGCCATCCCTAGAACACATTTTCAATTACTTTTTTTTATTCATTTTTAATGTTTAAAAAGAAAAGTTACCTTTGTTGTTTGCCATGGCATAAAGTAAACTCAAAGCAAACAAAGCAGTATAATCATTTTCAGCGGAATCCAAAGCCTCTAATACTGTCTCCAAGAAAGGTCTTTCCGAAGTTGCTGAAGAAGTGCTTTCAGCTGAAGAAACCGACGTAAGGATCTTTTCTTTCTCTTCATCTGTAACATTGGTCACATCATTTCGATCTTCAACGTCCACTTTTTCCTCCGTAGCTATTCCCTTCCTGGGTCTGCTATCAGAATTCACATCCAGTTCGTATTGTTCCAACAGCTTATCGATTCCTTCGCTGATCAGTTGTTTTTCCGTCTTTAAAATAATCCAAGCCAACGTTTGTATCAGAGGCGGATGGGAAATTATAAGGAAAACTTGCGAGAGTAAAAACAGAGCCACAACAGAAGATACTTTTCCATTAGTGCCGTTAGCAACGGGACTATCAGCAAACGTTGATGAGGTCAAATGTTTCTTGGAGATTTTCGAATTGAGCGAATAAATATAAAGTGGAATTAACAGTTTGTGCAGTAGATGCTCAGTGAGGACTTGATTCAAGTCCTGGATGTTCAAGCTGAGGATGTCGTTTAAGTAATGCAGATGGTCCAAATGTTCAGCTACCAAATCAGCTAAACGGTTTTGCGATTGATGACTAAAACATATTTTTAATTTAAGTTTTTCATTGAAAATTAATAGGAAAATTAAGTTTTTAAGGGGAAAATAAATAGAAAAACTTACTCAGCATCATTTCTAACGCAATTGTCTAATTCTTGGATATGTTTTCCGATAAACCAGACAATGTTGGAGAAATAAGGAGCTGCTGTTCGGTCTCTGATGAAAGCCAACATGCTGGAATCCTCCACTTTGTATACATTTAATGTGAGTGTCCTGACAGCAATCCGGACCATTGATTCTGGATGATTGAAGAACTTTATAGCTTCGGTATAAAGAGGAAAGTCATTGGTGTGCTCATTGTAGAAGAAATGTATCGTATGAGCATTTAATTTTAAGCTCAAAGTCTTCAGGAAGGATATGTAGTACGCCATCACTTCTTCATCAGAGAAATCAAACTTGTGGACTATTATTGAGTTGACATGATTATTAGAAAGCAAATAATCTACAAAAAAATAGAATTTATGAACGAAAAGAATTTTTAAAACTTTCAAAAAAGTATTTAAAAAAGTACTTACAAAGTGAAGTTTCGTTACGAATGTTTTCAAATAAAATATTTAAAGTTTGCAGCAACTGTACACAGACAAAACTTGATCCTCCACTTCTTTGGCGCATTATTCTCAGGAAAAAAGACAACATATTCTTTTCCAAAAAGAAACTGCAAGCAGATATTTGTTAACAGTTAAAAAACATTTAAATAATACAAAAATATGTTAAAAAATCTTTTAGATTATTGTAGAAAGTAAAAATTAAATTAATAACGTACTCAAAAACAGAAGAATCATTTTGGTCACCCCATATTAAAATTTCAGCAATTGATCGGAGAGATTCCACCAGCAAACCTCTGTTATGCTCTGAAACTGTTTGGTTTCTTGATAAGACATTGTACAAGTACTTGAGATGTTCTAAGGAATGCGGATTTTTCGGACGGCCCCATCCACCACCAAACCAGCTCCTGCTTCGGAACATTATGCTAATTGTTTTTCTTCATGCAGGCAGGACTTCCAAAAAGAAGCAAGCATCTTACGAAATGCCTTTAAATTGTTAAATCCTTGTCGAAGGTTTTAAAAGCTTCAACAAATTTGATTTTGGACTTTTGTTTTCCTGTAAAAAGCCAATAACAATTGCTTTATCACTGCAACCTTGAGACTTTTTTCTTCGAATTTTTTAAGTTTTCGTTAAAACCATTAATTTCTTTCGAAAATTTTATAGTTTCTTTAGGTGATTACCTACTCTTTTTATTAATTATTTAGTTTTCACGCTGGAAATAAGCTCAGAAACCACAATAAGACGAAAAAGTAAAACAAATGGAAACAACAGCTGATCTAACCTATCTTTTATTATCCTTTTTCGTCCTGCGAACTTCAAGCTTCAAAAAATGGACTCCCACGCCTTATTTTCAAAGAATTTTTATGAAAATAGTATTTAGTGACTTAATTAATTTAATATTTCAATGGAAAGAAGCCTTAAAAGTAATAAATTAATACTTTTTTCTTAGGATATAATTATTATTTTTTAATTCCCCAGAGAGGACTATTCCTTGCTATTTTCAAGTAATTTTAAGGAAAATTTAATTAAAAATCAATCATCTGAAAGCAATGAAGAGTAAAAAGTCATAAATTACAATTTTTTTAAGAGATATATTTATAAAAACTGAATTCAAAGCATATTAAGGATCAATTTCGCCTAAATAAATTAACTTATCGCTGGAACCAGAAGCAATTATTGGTTCGTCAGGATGAAACACCATATCATTGACGCTGCCATTATGTCCTGGCAGTTTATACAGTAATCTCCTGCTGGTAACGTCCCAAACATAAACAAATCTATCAGCAGATCCTGCAGAGACCCTATTTCCATCCGGTGACCAGGCACAACGCAAAAGATTCTTCTCAAAGTTATGCTGATGTCCTGTGAACATTTTCAGGCACCTTTCCTGCGGAGCATAAGGACGAATATCCCATAAACGCAAAGTGTTATCCATGGAATTCGACAATAGATAAGAACCATCAAAGCTTAAGGACAATCCTGTTATGGTATCAGTATGTCCTTTCAGGACATAGAGCAGTTCGTTTTTACGCGTATCAAATACTTTTATATCGTTATCGATGCCGCCACTGAAGATTTGTTCAGCAGTATCATTGAAAGAAACTGCTGTTACCTTTAACATTAATTTATACAATTAAAATTGCTTATTTCATTAAGAAATAATGCTGATAGATTAAAATAAATAGAATCAAATAAAATATCAATATACCTGATAAGTGTTATCAATACTGGAGACGCTAAGCTTTTTACGCGAGTCCCAAAGTTTCACAGTGTTATCATCACTTCCACTGGCCAACATCTGAGTTCCTCTGCGTGCCACACTTAAGCAATTGACGTAATTAGTGTGTCCCCTATACTTTTTCACCCGTTGACTTGTCCTCAAGTCCCATAAACCCAAAGTTTTATCAGTACTTGCAGTGAAAACATTGTTTCCATCGATGGAGAATTTCAATTGTGTTATGGGACCTGTATGTCCACCCATTGCGCTCAAATTTTCGCATTCTCCATACACAGACCATAAAACTATGTAAAAGTTTTAAAATATGTTCAAAAAAAACCAATAAAAATGGGAATAAAACTTACAGATCCTGCGGTCAAATCCTGAAGACACTAAATACTGCCCTTCCGGGTGGAAATCCAGTGAGAATATGTCGCCTTCATGTCCTTCTAGCAGCATAATGGGTGCAAACAAATTGGAAGTCCGAGTAACATTCTAAAACGTTTAAATAAAGCAGAAAATAAGAAAAACTATCGATAAATGATAATTTTGAGGTTGGGACTTACAGCTTGAGCTAATTGTTTGTTTTTGTTGCTTTGCACAGCAACTTCTTGTCTTGTCTTCTTGCTAACAGGTACCAGAGCACTTTCTTCGGCTTTTCTCTTGTTTTCCACGACCATTTCTGTGGGTTTTCCTTAATAAACTACTTAAAAATTAAGAACGTTGCTTCTTGTTTTGTTTTGGTTGATTTTATAACCTCAATTATTAAAACTCAACACTAGCGCCACCTAAGATGCGCTTTAATAAATTCAGCGCTAAATTTAAATTTCTTTGTAGAATTTCCATTTATTTTAGCTTTTCTTCAAAAAACATCTTATTCTTAGAGTTAAAACTTATAAAATACATTGCAAATTTATAGGTTTTGTACGCGCATGTCCCAATTAAAAGCTTATAATTGATTAGTCATAGTGGTGAGCACGCAAATCGCATTTTTTAGAAAGGTCAGTGCTTACTTTATACTCTTTGAATTAGCTCCGACAACTATTTTTATTTTTAGATTCAGAAACGCAACAGCAATCGGAGAACAACGTTACCAAAAGCGTGCACCGACAATGTTCGCCTCGTTTACCGGTAAGTGATTTTTGTAATTAATTTAAATTCATTTGCTGCCACCGATTAAAAGACGTTCCTTAAAAGTTAAATCTAATTTAAAAGAAAAGGCGCACTTTAATTGCCCAATCGTTGTTTTGTAAGTTTCGCAATTAATTAGCTGAAAATAATGTTATTTAATTAAATTGCGTTAATTACTGAGGTGTAACTGCGCTTTTCATATGGTTTTTGTCGGTATTTTGTGTATTATGAAGCGGAAAAGAATTCAAGGATTTATTATTATTCAAGCAGTGATCTCATAGCGAAATAAATTCTATTTTTACTTGGTTTATTAATATGGTTATCCTACTGGCACCGATGCAATTTGCATCTCTCTTGAGAGAAAAAAAAACTATTGATGTTCCATTTAAGCCGTTAATTAATTGCTTCTGATCTATTAATCTTCTTTCTTTTTATTTGATTTACATTTTTGAGTTTAAAAAAAAGAATTACTTTGCTGAATTACCAATTTGCAGCTTCGTTGAAAAGCCTCGGCTGCAAATTAGGCAATGTTTTCCAAAAAAGGCGCCCTGAAGAAGAAGCGTCGCCGCAGGAAGGTCCTTCGAAGCCGCCCCCGCAAAAACAGCCACTTCCTGAACCGATTGCTGAAAAATCCATTGAAGACGAACTGAAAGAAGTTGAAACTGCTGTCCAAAAAGTCGCTCAGGAGTCACAGGATTACGTCAAGAAAGTTAAAGTCGATTCTGATAAATATTTGAGCGACAAAGAGAAATTTTTGAATGCTGGAGTTCAATCAGCATCTTCTAAATTCGATGACAAAGCTAAGAAAGTCAATGAAGGGCTCGGCAAGACCTCTTGGTATGTAAAAGAAGGCGCGGAAGAAGTTAAGGAACATGTTGAAACTGCTTTGAAGGATTCCCAAGTGAAAGTAAAGGATAAATCTCAGGAAGTGGCTCAAGCTGTTGCTAAGAAAAGCAGAGAAGTGGATGAAGCTGCTAAGAATGCTGCTGATGACTTAAAACAAAAAGGGAAGGAAGTAAAAGAAAAAGTTTCTGATTCGGTGGAAGCAGCCAAAAGTAATTTGGAGAAAACAAAAGAACAAGCGAAAGAAGTTTTAAAAGAATCTGAAGGAAAAGTAAAAGCTAAAACTGAAGAAGTTTCTCAAGCTGTTGCTAAGAAAGGCAAAGAATTAGATGATTTTGCTAAGAAAGCTGCTGAAGACGTAAAACAAAAGGGAAAAGAAGTCAAAGAAAAAGTTTCTGATTCGGTTGAAGCAGCGAAAAGTAATTTGGAGCAAACAAAAGAAGTTTTAAAAGAATCTGAAGAAAAAGCAAAAGCTAAAACTGAAGAATTTTCTCAAGCTGTTAATCAGAAAATCAAACAAGTGGATGCTGTTGCTAAAAAGGCTGCAGAAGATGTAAAACAAAAAGGAAAAGAAGCAAAAGAAAAAATTTCCGACTCAGTAGAAGCATCTAAAAGGAGTTTTCAAGAAGCCAAAGCCAATTTAAACGACTCTAAAGATGTTATCAAAGAAAAAGTTGAGGAAAAGTGTCAGAAATTGCAATCAGGACTTGAAGATTTAGCAGCGAACGCTTCAAAAGCCACTGTAGAAAAGAAAAGGAATATCGAAGAGGTTGTTGAAGAGAAAATTATAAATTTAGAAGAAAATCTCAACAATAGAAAAGAACAACTTGATAAAGCTGTTAAAAATAAAACAGAAGAAGCAACAAAATCATTAGCCGACTTCAACGCTGCTGCAAAAGATAAAAAAGAAGATATCAAAGATGATATCAGTAATGCAGCTTCAAATATTGGAAAAGCAGCTGAAGAAACGAAAAAAGATGCTGAAATAAAGCTACAAAACTTTGGCTCAGTTTCAGAAGGAAAACTAGAAGATTTCAGCGAAGGAGCTTCAAAGAAAAAACAACAATTCGATGAAACAGTTTCCCAGAAAAAAGATGAAGCCCAAAATCTCTTGGAGCAGTTTTCCAAAAGTACTCAAGAGGAAAAAAACAAATTTGAAGATCAAGGTAATTTAAATTTAAATTCCATTCTTTTTTGATAAAATGACAACTAATCTTATTTTTAATTAAAGTTTCAGCAGCTAAAAAGACTTTAATTGATGAAACTATTAAAGCTTCAGAAAGTTTAGGCGAAACCACCTCAAAAATCGGACAAAACATTGACCAAAAGAAGAAAGAAATTTTAGAAGGAACTGGGCAAGCCAAAGATGCCGCAAAAACTTCTTTAATTGACCTAAAAAGTTCTGCTGAAGGAAAACGTAAGATTTTTTTTCTATTTTTGAATTATTTTCTTTATAATCAATTAATTAAATTTAAAAAAAAAAACAGTTACAGACATCAAAGACGCAACTTCTTCAAAACTGGAAGACTTTTCCGTTGGCTTTCAAGAAACTTCATCAAGTTTGGGACAATCTCTGCAGGAAAGTCAGGAAAAACTCAAAGAAAAGGCTTCTGAATTAACTCAAGAAGCAAATACCAAATTAAACAATTTGGGAAAGTCAGTGAAAGATCAAAAATCAAATATTGAAAGCGCTTCAAAAGAAAAACTCGAAGAAATTCAAGAAAATCTTTCAAATAAAAAAGACCAGGCTTCGACTTTCATGGAAAATATAGTAGAAAATATTTCCTCAAGTGCCCAAGAGAAGAAAACTGATCTACAAAGTGCTTCCAATGTCTTATCGGAAAAACTAATAGACTTTGAAGCGGATCTAGCCAACAGAAATCAAAAATTCCTTGAAACTCTTTCAAATAAAGGCGAAGAAATCAAAGAATCGTTGGGGGAAGTTTCTGAAGGAGCAGCAATTAAAAAAGCAGCTCTTGCAGATGATTTCGATGAAACTGCTTCAAATTTCGGCAAGTTTTTAGAAGAAAACCAGCAAAAAATGAGCACCCAATTCGAATTTTTGAATCAGTCCACTCAGCAGAAGACCGATGAAGCAAAACAAAACTTAACAGACTGGGAAAAGGAAGCACAACTTAAAAACAAGCTTGAAAATGTTGGACAATCAATTTCTGAATCACTTAGCAGCACTTCAAATCAACTTGGAGAAAGTTTTAAAGAAAGTAAAGACCAGCTAGGTGACAATTTACAAAAAGCTTCGGTAAAACTAGAAGAAGCTGCTTTGAAAACCAAAGAAGCTGTTTCCAGCAAATCTAAAGACGCTTCTAACAGTTTTCATGATTTAAAAGCATCAGCTGCAGATAAAAAAGAAACAATTGCTGAAAATCTTAAAAAAACAGCTTCCAATTTATCTGAGAACCTTTCAACTGCTGAATCAGCTGTAGCAGACAACTTATCACAAGCCTCAGCATCTGCAAAGCAAAAGACATCAAACACTTGGCAAAATCTTGAAAATTCCCTTGACGAATCTTTTAATGTCGCTTCGAATTTCTTCGATAAACAAATGCAGCAAGCATCTGAAATGGCGCAAAGTGAAGAGGGTTTTTTGGCCAAATCTTCGAATTTATTGAAGAAACAATAACCGTTTATGTTTAAAGTAATAAAATAACCCATTTTCTATGTTGTTTTTGTAAAATAAATCAATAAATGTTGTTAGCTGACCTTTAAACTTTACTCTAAGAAAGAATTTTCAATTGTTTTTATCAAAAAAATAAAATTACTTAAAAACTAAGGTAATTATCAAAGACTTGTGTCCCTGGGTCTATAAGTAATGCCACGACTTTTCATTTCACGTACTATTCCAGCAGGAAGACGTCCAGAAACAGAAATTGCATAAATTCCTCTGCAGAAGCGATCTGAAGCAAACAAAAAACATTAATTTCAGTAATAAAAAATAAATTTTACTCACTAATTCGTTGCCATTTGCACACCCAACTATCCTCAGGACTCATTGCTGCTATCATTCTGCAAATAAATTACATTTTCAGTGTTTTTTTCCAAGAAAACATTACAAAAACTGACCCATCAAAATTGGAGCTTGTGCAGTCGTAAACATTGTCTCTGTTGTTCTTCATCCGAAGGAATTCATCGCAATTGTCGCATCCCTCATAGGCAAACTGTTCAAATGACTGAAAAATGTGGTAGAAAAGCCACAAATTAGCAAAAGAAACAAATGGTCTAACGAGCTTATTCATACCTTTATTAAAGAACATACAAGACATGCTCTAAGTCCACGTAAATCCTTGGGAATTGTTTCTACACTCATTTTTAATTAATTAATGTTAAAATTTATAGTATTTTGTTGTTATTTCCAATTAATTATTTAATTTTAAATTAATTATCTCGCAGCACCTTGTTTACACTTCGACTGTAACTTTAACACTGACCGCTCTGTCAAATGTGGCGCACCGAGCGGTGCGCTGTCAAAGTCAGTCAAAGTCACCGCGACCGTGTTGTTGATGAGTTGCATTTTCACAGTAAGAGAAAATTGTGCTCGTTTTAATTAGAAATAAATAAAATTAAGTGTTTTTTCCTTTAGAAAACATAAGTTAGCAACTGCAGAAGTAAAATGGATCGTCTACTGAGACTTGGAGGCGGCATGCCCGGTCTTTCTCAAGCGCCACCCCCGTCCGATGCCCCGGTCGTTGATACTGCTGAACAAGTCTACATTTCTTCCCTGGCGTTGTTAAAAATGCTTAAACATGGACGTGCAGGAGTCCCCATGGAAGTTATGGGTCTGATGTTGGGTAAGTTTTTATCGAAAATCGAAAATTTTTGTATGGCTTTTTGAGGTTAGGAATTCAACAATGATTTTGGGTTTTTTACGTGTTTTTCCATGTTTTTCGCAGGCGAATTCGTTGATGATTACACTGTGCGTGTAATAGACGTGTTTGCCATGCCGCAAACCGGTACTGGTGTCAGTGTTGAAGCCGTGGACCCTGTATTCCAAGCAAAAATGTTGGACATGTTACGGCAGACTGGCAGACCTGAAATGGTTGTTGGATGGTATCATTCTCATCCTGGTTTTGGTTGCTGGCTCTCTGGAGTGGATATAAACACGCAGCAATCATTTGAAGCCCTTTCTGAAAGAGCTGTTGCTGTTGTAGTGGACCCCATTCAATCTGTGAAGGGAAAAGTTGTAATTGATGCCTTTAGATTAATCAATCCTAATATGATGGTGCTGGGACAGGAACCCAGGCAAACGACGTCTAATTTGGGCCACTTGCAGAAGCCGTCAGTGCAGGCTTTGATTCACGGATTGAATCGGCATTATTATTCGATCAGCATTAATTATAGGAAGAACGAATTGGAGCAGAAAATGCTGCTGAATTTGCATAAAAAGTCCTGGATGGATGGCCTGACTTTGGCCAACTATTCAGAGAATTGTACAGTTAATGAGAAGACTGTTTCTGAAATGCTGGACTTGGCCAAGAATTACAATAAGGCGTTGGAGGAGGAGGAGAAGATGACGCCGGAACAACTGGCGATTAAAAACGTGGGCAAGCAGGACCCCAAGAGGCATTTAGAGGAGAAAGTTGATGTGCTTATGACCAACAATATTGTCCAGTGTTTGGGAGCTATGCTCGATACAGTGGTTTTCAAGTGATTTTCTTTGTAAAATTCATTGTCTAAGCTACAATTTATAACTTTAATCATAAAAAATATAATTTAATATTCATTTTCTATGTTTCTGAGTTTATTTACCATTTATATACTTTAAAAAGTCTTTTAAATTGTTTTTTAAAACTGAATTTAATAAATACTGCTGATTTAAATTATTTGCTTATTAAGTTGCCTATAACTTCCAACTTTTCAGCTGCCTGAGGTCATTTAAAGGTTATCACCAACTTTAATCAGCAGCTTTAGCAAGATAAATTAGAAATTAATTAATTCTGGTAGGATAAACATGTAATTTTCTAACAAAAATAAGTTAATTAATAACTAAACTAAATTTTTCATTAAAAGATATGGACCCCTGGCAAAAATCCGTTGAATCTTCATTGGAAAATAAAAGTGAAAGTGCCAACAATTCTTTCGAGGACAATTTTGACTGGAATAATTGCCCCCTGCCGGATTCCGAGCAATATTTAGCTTCATTAGGTAACTCAATATATTTTCAAATTAAATTTAAATAATTAAAACTGATTTTTCTTAAAGAAAGCAAATTATTAAAACTGCGTAAAGAAGCAGGCATATTGAAACAATTGGCTGAGAAAAAGGAGTCTTGCATGCAAGAACTGCTCACTGATTGCACAACCAGTGTAGAATACAGTGCTCTGGAAGAACCCATTCCAGATTCGGTAATATTAAGGACAGTTTTGCCGGAAAAAGCTGCAATAACCAAAGGGGAAATAGTTAAGTTGGTGGAAAATGATCAACTTGACAATGGTAACAGTTCAACCAATTGATTTCACCCAGAAAACCCTGGCTTTGGTCACTGGAGCCTCCAGAGGTATTGGACGTGAAATTTGTATAAAATTATCAAATGAATTATGCGAAGGATCTGTTATTATTATGGTACTTTTTTTATACTATTTTTTAATGTTTTTTTTAAACAAAAAATATATTTTTTTAAGATTGCCAGGTCCATGGACGGTCTACAAGTCACCAAGGACTTGATGAACAGCAAAAACCTGGAAATTAAGCTACATTCAATGGATCTGTTGAACTGCAACGAAGAATCCTACAAGAAAGTCTTCTCTCAACTCAATATTTCTCAAGATGTTAAAAACGCTTTGATTTTTCACAATGCAGGTAGTTTAGGAAAAGTAGGTAAAGCAGTTGAAACCGGAAGTAAAGAATTATGGAGCGATTTTTTGAATTTAAATGTTACTTCTGTGGCTGTTTTGAATGCGGAATTTTTGAAAACGTTTGCTTTTAAAGCTGCTGACAAAAACATAAAGGTATGGATTGTTAATATAACTTCTTTATTTGGAAGGGAACCATTTAAGTCAACTGCAATGTACGGTACGGCTAAAGCAGCGCGCGATTTCTTTTTTAAAGTGTTGGCTTTGGAAGAGCCGGATTTGGGGGTGTTGAGTTATAGTCCTGGTCCTGTCGATACTGAAATGTTAGTAGAAGTAGAGCGCGAAATTCAGGACGAGAGAGTTAAAGGGCAGTTTTCCGGGATGCGCCAGGAAGGCAAAGTTTTGAAACCGCAGCAAACGATTGATAAATTGTTTGGCGTTTTGAAAAATGGCAATTTTGCTAGTGGCTCTGTCGTTGATTATTTTGATTCTTAATTTTTATTTTGCTTTTTATAAGTTTTTGATTAGTTTTTTGCTATTAAGTGACGAAAGTATTTTTTTTTTTAATCATGAAGTGCTCATTATTTTTGCTTTTAGTTTTCTTATAATATTTTTTATATATTTGATTGGTTTTTAATCGATTTTTGCAATAAAAAGCAATGGGGTTTATGGTAATTATTAATTGTAAAAGTAATTATTAAAAAATCGAATTTTAAAATAATTAAATCGAATTATCAATTGCTAAGTTAAAATTAGTTAACTAAAGATAAAAATCTAATTAAGATTTT
Source organism: Holobus sp. GC000080 (assembly GCA_030556065.1). Classification (NCBI taxonomy): domain Eukaryota; kingdom Metazoa; phylum Arthropoda; class Insecta; order Coleoptera; family Staphylinidae; genus Holobus; species Holobus sp. GC000080. The sequence continues at coordinate 29,748 of JASKGO010000225.1, forward strand.
GTCTTATTGGGTTTAAAAATTAGTTTCAAAGCTATTTTTTTAGTTTTATCTGCATAATGAAAATCAATTTTTATTTATTGTAAAGTATGTAATTAAAATGAACTAATAAACACCACTGATGAATAAATTAAATAATGTTTTAATTGCTTATAGCTTCCCCAGTCACAAAGAAACTTTTTTTTTTAAGGAATTAAATTTTTTAAACGCAATGAGAGCCCTGCCTTTGCAATGAGAGTAAAATATTTATTAGTATTTATATGAAGCGAAGAGAGTGGAGTAAATTTTGAAGCGCGGGCGCAGAGTTGGCAGAAGGGACACGCCGGGATTGTGTGATCCTGTTGCTTCTCTCCCTTCTGCGGCCGTTCCAGCGGTTTAGTGTAGTCGAGCCGGCGTCGCGACGCGTTCCCCCGACGAAACTCGCGCCCAACATTCGAAAATCCGCACACACAGCTTAATTATTACTACATACCTAGACCAAAAGCAGCAGGCTCTCTCTTTTGTCTCCCCCTAATTCTACTCCTTGCAAATCCCATCTCTTTTCCATTGTTCAAATTACAATTAAATCATTCCCCTTCATTAATTACTCATTTAATAATTAATTAATTAAATTAAATCAAACCAAATTACTATTATTATAATTTTCATAAAGAGAAGAGAAGAGAGGAGAAAAGCGAAGAGGAGAAAATCTGCCGCCGCCTCCGCAATTTCCATTTTCTGCTGCGATTCATATAAAATATAAATTTCCTCTAATTGTTTCTCCTCCTAAATGTTTGTTCCTTTTGCCCTCCCTGCTTTCCCAACACTTTTATCGGTTACCGAATCGGATTTTATCGGTGTTTAGTGATGAGTTGCTTGGCGGGTCCAGCATCTTTTGCTGCCCCCAGAACGGGACCGATGTCCAAGCGCAAGTGATAGGGCTGCTTTTCGAGAGCTGTGGCGGCAGCAGCAGCAGCTAGAGGAAAATGCTAGTTTTTGTTTATAATTAATTTTGCTGCATCGCGTGTGCAAATGATGCATCATTATAATTCCACTGGTTATATGCATTGTCGATCCGATTCCGGATTGACTGGAAGGCACCGCCGAAGGGATGCTGCTGCTATGGATGATAGTGCCGATTCGACGCTTTCCGATTTGGAAGGTGGGTCATTGGTTTGTTTTTTCAGTTTTTCTTTTATTTGGGTTTTTCCCAAGGAAAGTTTTCAGAACTTTTTTTTAGTTTTCCTAGTTTTTCCCATGAGGAAATTCAGATGATGATGATGATGATTTTTAATGGCTACTCGTGTGTTTACGAATTGAATCTGCTTTGTGTACATTATTAATGCGTTACCGTTACCGAAAATATTTGGACAGGCTATTAATTTCGGAAATATGTTTCGCGGTTCGGCTTGTTTTCCTTCTTTGCTGATCCCAAAATGACCGCTTTTCGATTATCCTGCGAGTTTTCACATAGTTTTCGCTGTTTTTTTTTTCGATATTTTTTGTGTTGCAGCTTTTGAAAATTTAACTTTTTAATTTTTAGTTTTTTTTTTCTGTTTAATTTTGTAGTAGAGAATTTAAAATTAAAGGACTAAATTAATTTTTAATTTTAGTTTTAAAATGTTTTCAGTTACTGATTTATTTCAATGATTAATTTTGTTAAAATGTAGTTAAAAATAAAGGACTTTTAAAGGACTAAATTCTTCTTTAAATTTAAGCTTAAAAAAGTTTTTAATTGTTGATTTTTTTAATTGTTTAATTATTTAAAAAAAGGGGCGAATAATAACGTATTTTAAATGAACAAATTTTGAATACTTTTCACCTTCATTTTTTTAGTTTATTATTATTTAATTTTTCTGCAAAGAAAACAAGAAAATAGGAATTTCATAGGACTAAAATTCTTTTTGTTTAATTATAACCAGAAAATTTTAATTTATAAATTTTCTCCATTATTTTATTGTTTCAAAGAATAATAAATACAAAGGACTTTAATGAGAAAATTCTTTAAAAAATTAAAAATAAAAGCAAATTATTAATGATAAAAAGAGCCATTAAAAACGCCGCTCTTAATAATAATTACACAGTTTTTTAATTAATATTTAAAGCGGAAGCCATTTAAGCAAAAAAAAAACAACAAGAAAAAAACAGGACAATTACGTTCTGTACGCGCGCAATTACCTTAAACCTGATAAAATGATAAAACCGCAATGGAAGCAGTAGGCACCAGAGAAAAGAAGGATAAAAGCAAAATGGCCGTCGCGTAATGGGGGGCGGCTAGGTTGCTCCGGTTATATGTGAAAACAGGAAAAAAGCATTAGTTTGTTTGAGTTTCATATGGCACCGGGGGCCACCGCAAACAAGAAATTTAACAAAGCGTAGCGGACTACTGCGGAGGATGTTAAAATGTTCTTCAGCAGTGCGACTAAATTGCGAAGAGGACAGAGAAAAGAAAAAAAAAAATAGTAATAAAGAAGAGGAAAGGCCGTATAATGTTTCCTAGTAAGTTGTTTAAGCAGTAGGACCGAATAATAAATAAATAACTAGGGATATCCTGTTTCCATATAATGTAGTCTGTATAAGAGGCTGTATATAAGTCCTGGCGGCGGCAAAAAGCAACCCAGCAACAGCCCAGCAACAGGAGGTTCATCTTTTCCCGGTTCCTCTTTTTTCTTTTTCTATAGTAAAAGTATGCAGATTGTAGATGAACCGGATATAAACATTTATAATTTCGCATTGGCTAATAATAACTATTAGTTTTTCTCTTTAACTTTTTAAAACTTCAAAAAGATTCCTCTTTTCCTTCTTATTTTACTTTTTCTTGGTATTACTTTTCATATATATTGAGAGAAAACTCAAATTTAACTTCGGCAATTATTTATTAAAAGTTTTATTATTTTATTATTAAAAAATAAATAAATAAAAAGTCGTAATAAAGTTAAAAAAAAGTAAAGAAAAGTTATTTTGTTTTAGTGAAAATTTTAAATAACTTTTAAGCACTTTTTGAAAGTTCAGTAAAGATGGAAAAACGGGGGAAAACAAGGGGCAGCGAATGCGAAGGCCGATGAAGTAGAAAAACAGTTGAAGAAAGTGTACAAGGATAGGGAAGATGGGGCAGAATGGGGCAGAATGGGGTAATAAAGACGCGGAGCGATGTTTTTTAAGTGAAAAACTTGGCTTCTTTATAAGTTTAAGCTTTTATTTGTCTGTCTTTCGGAGAAATAAAACTTCCAGACGCATCGGGAAAATGCATGGAGACGGAAAATTTGCGTTTTCCCAAAGAAAAACGAAAACTTTTCGCTTTTTCCCCTTTTAAAAAAATGATATTCCAAAGGAATTTTTATTGTTATTTTTTTCAATTTGAATTTTCTATAGGTAATTTCCTAAAAATCATTAAAAATTTCATTGCAGTTATAGTAAAATTAAAAATCAAATGTAAATTCAAATTAATTATCCTTTTATTTGCTTTTTTGCTTGGTCCTTCCATTAAAAAAAATGATATTGCAATTTAAAACAATTTATTTTTTAAATTCCCCAACAACAAAGAATTTATTTCATTTAAATATTAAAAAAATAATTCAATTCAAATTGAAATTTAAAAACTAAAAAAAAAAAAAAAAAAAGATAACGAAAAATTAGAATTCAATTAAAGAAAGTAAATCCAAATTCAAATCTAAACAATTAAACTATTCGTAATTTGAATTGATTGCTTTCAAGTTGGTGTTGCCTGTGCCAAAACTTCCGCACACACACAGAGAGATTGCTCTGTACGTCTCCTGCTCCAGGTCCAGGTCTACTGGCTGCTGTGCGAAATGCACAAACATCAGTTTAGTAGCAAATTGCTTGCTGCTCCATTCATAATCAAAATATCACATAGTGATTTATGTGCTATGCTATGTGCTCCACTGCTACCGTTCTCTTAGAGTTTACATATACTGTACACACCATCAGAGGTTTCTACAGATCGTTCCTTATGTTTTCATACAAGCAGAGCACAGCACAGCACAGCACAGCGCCCACACACATAGAGAGAATATATTAGAAGCCCCTAACAAACACAAAGAGACACACCAACAAACAAACAATATTGTTTTGTGTACTCTCGCCACAATTGGCATCACTATATCCCCCAGTTTATTATTACATCTCCATGCTTCTCTGTGCTCCCCCGCATCTCTACATATGTAGCCAGCTTCCGGTTTAGCCCGCCGCTTAAATATTTCATGAATTTACTCCGTTCTGCAGCCCATTTAAGGTGCGTGCGATTGTGCGAAGCTCACGCAATATATTTGCAAATTTCCTCTTCTTGTCGTTTTTTTTCTCAATTTGCCACACCTTATGTTTTTTAAATTTTTCGAATTTAATTTAAAACTTTAAAGTTTTAGTAGGTTAAAAATGTTTGAAAACTTTTCTGCGTTTCCTTTTAATGTTTAATTTTAAATTTAATTTGTCATTTATTATATTAAGTAATTAATAAGTTGTAAAAAAGTACTAATAAAAAGCAATAAAATTCCAATAAAATTTATTATTTGTAGCAATACTACAGCAAATAATAAAAAAGGGGGAGAAAGTAAGTAAATAACAAGAAAAAGAAATATGTTATTGATAGGGGATTTGCAGGAGTTTTTGCACTTGAAGAAACTTCTTAAATGTGTGTTTTCGTGTCCTGTATAATCCTGGAAAGTCCTGCAAAAAAAATATATATAAAAAAAAAAAGAAAAAAGGAAAGATTTCCAATACTTCCGCCTTTCTAAATATATAGTTTTAATAAAGTAATGTCTTTATTTGAGTGATATTTTTCAAATTTTCCGTTGTTTTTGTGTTTTCTCTGGATGTAGAAAGCGAGTCCGGTGGAAGCGGCACCGTGTCCGGCGTGGACGTCGATCCGAATCTGCCGTATCCCGGAATCGCGCCCATTTCGCTGGGATATCTGACGCAAACGATGCGCCCACGGAATTGGTGCCTGGCCATGATCTCCAATCCATATCCTTTTTAATTCACGCGCGAAAATTGAAAAATTACCTTTCAGTTTCTTCGATTTCTCCCGAAGCTTCTAAAATGCGCAACAAAAGCAACTAAAGGGTGAGTTTTCTGTATTTCAATTTTTAATTAATTTAAATAATGTATTACAACAAAAAAAGGTGGGAAATTATACAGAAAATAGACAGAAGGTATATAAAATGAATTTCCATATTGGCATAGTAAATGTAAAAAAGAAAAAAACGACTGCTGCCTAAATGAAAAATGGCGGCCGCTTATAAATTGCGAAAATTGGACACGGCGAACGTGCGGCAATAAATAAGCCACTAATTTTCGAGTCATGCACTGTTAATAATATAAATATTTAACTTTGCGAACGCATTACCAGCATATTCGATAGATGTCTGTGTACTTTATTCTGTGTGTGCGTAATATATGGAGCGCAATAGAGAGCCTATGTAATGTATTCACTTTTCGTGCTCTTGTTTTAGATGGATGTACTATGTACTGGACTCGGTTATATAAATTGTCTCTATGTGCGTACAGTTTGCCGGTTGAGCTAAATTATTTCATAGCTTTTGCCTAGGAAATGGCAAATGGCTAAACTTCATATACTGTGTTTATCCTTTTCATTTCGTCCCCTTTTTTTTAATTTTCAAATTGTTTTGTGGTTTCCCAATTATACTGTTTTACTATTTTGTATTTTTAATTTAAAATATTTTTTTAAGGTAATTTTTAAATGTTTTTTTTTTTTAATTAATTTAAAGTCCCCTTAAATTTTTAACTTGATTTTAAAATAAATAAAGTTTCCACCTTATTTTTTATTGTTTAATTAATTTTTATTGCGTTTTTCATTTTTGGTAATTTTGTAGTTCCTTTTTTCCAGTAAAATTTCGTAAAAGGAATGCTTTAAAAATTAAATTTTAATGTTTTAATTTGCGCGCAATTCACGGGAAATGCTACAGGTTCGCTTTGGTTAAGCAAATCGCTCGGAAAACAAATGCTACGGGGAGTTTTTCCGTTTTCCCAAATTGCTTCGCCTCCTTTTTGCAACTATTTAACTCTTCCCTTTATTTGGGATTAAAAAACTCGTTTATTTTTCCAGTGTTTTCCTGCTTTCGATAAATGTTTTCAATACCTTGATTTTTCTAAACGAAAAATTCGATTGATTTGCCTCGTCTGCAACCCATTTATTGCTTTGTATTGCATCTGAAATGAAACGGAATTCAAGGATTACAGAGTGAATTAGGTTTATACTTAGAGTTTTAGTGGAAATTTGATTTCTTAAGAAGACTGCGACTGCTATTCATCAAACATTCAAACCAGGAGCTAAAAATAAAGCTCTTAAGCAACTCATCAAAAGTTATTATACTTTAAACAGAAATATGCAATGTTTTAAAAATAATTCATTAAATGCTAAAATAATGTTTTAATTTGTAATTTATTTAATTTATGTTATCAATATTTAAGTGATTGAATTAAAATTTATTCAGCAGTTAAATTTGTTGATTCAGTAAGTAAGAAAAAAATAATTTAATTTGCAAGTTTTATTTGCAATGAAATATTTTTAATCTAGAAACTTTTGCAGATTAAAATTGTTAATGGACCATACTACAAATCTTTAATTACCGCATGTTACACGGCCATATTTTTAAAGCTATGGCATATTTATGTGTCTCATTCAATGGTTTTCCTACATTATGTACAGTTTTACAATGCGGTAAAAAACTTGTGGAATGAAAACTGCTCCAATAATATATTATATCAGCAGTTATTGCTTTGTTTTGTGGGAACATTGGGATAATTTATATTCCATTTTTTGTTCTCCCTATTTTTCAATTCTATTCTATTAGTTTTATTTATTTTTGTTTGTTTGTTTTTTTTGTGAGCGAAAGGTAAATAATAATATATTTTTTAGTTGCATTTATTTGTTACATTGAACAGTTTTTAAAATACTTTTAAAAATTATTTAATTGGTATATTTTATTACCTTTAAAATGATATTAAAATTGTAGCTTTATGTTAATTAGTTAAATTGTTATTAATTTTTTTTTGAACGTTCGACATACCGAGTGTTTGCGCACTCCAAGGGGCGCTAACATCGACAGCGTAACGTTAGCGATAAGCGTTACCGGACTATAAGTAGAGCGCGTCGACTATGATCGAGTCCGACTACTGGCGCGCCTAACGTTAGCGCGTAACGTACTTTTCAACTTGCGCTTGACTCACTTGTACAAACAAAAAGTAATATTATTATTCATAATTTATATAGCTAGTTAAACTACCTTTCTAATGATGCTAAAATTATTACTCTAGCTTATCTAGTTCAAATGTAATTAATTATTTTGTGACCGCCCGTCAATGGAAGTTTTGCAATGAAAAGTCCTCTTAGTTATTTGTTTATAAAATCTAAATTAATAAACCGATCTTAATTATTTTTTCAATAAATCATAAGTAATTAGATATCCTTTAATTGTCATAAAGAAATTATAAATTTAAACAGTTATCTGATTTTATACAGGATGATTTGTTTAGGGGGATCATGTTAACGTTAAGTGCCGCGGTTACCGGTCTCGCCGTCGGACGTCGTAGCGCTCCCCAGCAGGAGTAAACATCGACGGCGTAACGTTAGCGATCCGCGCGGCCGGACTTTATTCAGAGCGCGTCTAACGTTAACGCGTAACGTAACGCACTAAAAGAAAAACTGTTACGACTTCAGTCCTTTCAATATTTTGAACAAATTTAAATTTTTATTTTAATTATGACTTAATTATAAAGGTGTAATGAATATAATAATTATTAATTAAATTTTCGAATTATCTAATGGGGGCATTTAAATGAAAATTATCAGTTTTTTTACGTTGTTTTTACATTTGTATTTTGTTTTTTGCCTGACCTACTTTTATTTTGTCAGAGTGCGAGCCGAGTGCCTTTTAATAAACATTCCGAAATGCGAATACCGCATTTTAAAATGATGACTACAAGCAAAAGCTAATAAGAAAGGCGTCGAATATTTAATGAAAATATCAGCGGGGGCGGCTGCTGCATTAATATTAAAGAGAAGAGTCTACTTTACGTTTATTAAATAAAAAATGTGTCCTTGTTTTCTGTTTTTTTTCTTTGAAAAATTAATAATAAAGCAACTTTTTCATTTATTTTATTTATAGCCTATGAAGAAAATAATTTTTAAAGCAACTGCAATGGATTTTTCTGCGATGCTTCACCGGAAATTATGTTTGTTGAATTATTTAAAACAGGAAACTTCTCTTCTACTATTCGCATAACTGGACAGCAAAAAAAAAAACAAGTTAAAAAAGCCACGTGAAAAAAGTCTCTAATTAGCTATTTCCGAGTCATCGGGATAAAACCCGTCGCGTCAGAATGGCAAACAACTTTGCGATGAATAACGCTGAAATAACAACCAACGTGTGTAGCAACTAACAATACGGGAAAGTTTATTACTTACTATGCTTCAGCCGAAGCTTTTCACTCTTATTTTTCTATGTGTTGTGTTGTTTTTTAGCAGTTACCATCAGTATAGTAATTTAATACTGCAGCAACTCTAAAAATAGTGCCTGAGACGTGCATTCTGCACACGCTTAGACTTCAGCTTTCGAATGCCGAATGCTTTCACTTTATTTTTGATTGACACTTGGGATATTATTAATGGACAACGCCGCTTCAAAAATTCATTGAAGACGAGCAGGCAGCTTCTTTTTTCCGTCCACTTTTTTCTGGTTTTCTCCAACAATTCATTACTGACATCTTTTTTATTGCTTTTTTTATATTTCATATTAGTTTCGGTCAGTTTTTCTTTCCATTTCTTAAGAAAAAACTTATTTTTTAGTAAAGTAATAAATTTTTCACCTTATCAGATATTTATTTGATTGATTTTATTCATTAGAAGATTTTTTTCAAGCAGTGCATTTTTCAAAGGAGTTTATTTCCCATTTATTGATTAAATTATTTCTATTCATTCGGCAATAAATAGAAATACAGAAAATCTATTGATTTCTGCTTTCTTTTACTACTTTTTCACCTATAAATCTTTCTTTTTTACTTGAATTAATTAAATGTATTATTACAGGAAATAAACTTTTTAATTATTTGCTAATTGTTAATTTAAGTTAAAAATAGAGTTATTTACATCTGTTAAATGCAGTTTATAATGACGCAAGAATAGTTCTCAAGAGGAATAAATTATTAACACTAATTGCGCGATGAATAAATTAAATGCTTGTGCTTGGCATCAATTTAAATTATTCAAATTGAAAATTTTCAATGTCTCCCCGTTGATTAAATAAAATTCGATCAATCCATCATTTAATCAAACATTATTTAATGTGGAAATCTTGCAATGATAGTAAATGCTTTATATTTTTAAATAAAGATTTTGTAGAAATTTAATCAACCGGCGCCTTCACATTAAAGGAAAGGATAAAATTCTATTTAAAACCATTAAGTCCGGCGCCTTCACATCTCTAATTACTTTTTAAAACTAAAATAATTTTTTTTCTAACTTTATAGTGACTAAAATTATAACAAATGCGAACTATTTGTTTAAAATTTCACCTTAAATGCACCCTGCAATTGCTTTGCGGCCTTTTACGATGCATTTTACAAATGACAATTTCATCCTTTTGCACTTTATACATCGCAAGATCGTTTCATTTGCTTTTGTCATGGCTTGTCTCTGTTCTGCTCTTAAATAACAGTTTGTATTTATACGAAGAGCATCCAATTCGCAGAAGCAGACTGAATTCAATTAGAAATTAATAATTTATTTTCGTTTCCAGTGCAATTCGCTGGTGGATTAAGGGTCTAAGGGTCGAGACTAACCATTTCTTTTTTCATTTATTTTTTTTTTGCTGATTTTCCTTATATTTTCTTTATTAAAATAAATAAAACATTAATATGTTTTACTGTGACTATGACTTTATTTAATAGGTAATTTAAATTTGTAGTTTATTTAATGTTGTAGTAATAAATTTGATTTTTGGCCATGTCGTAAAGTCAGTGGTAATCATCAAAAACAAATATAAATGTTGAATATAAATAATTTACGGTTTGCAGGAATAATTAGGAATTATTTCCTGTAATGAATATTCTAATTGTGGATTAATAATGGCCAATGGCCAATAAGTGCTTGTAACATGCAAAGCTTTCTTTTGTTGAGAAAAAGAAAAAAGAAGAATTATAAAGGAAGAAAAAGAGAAAACATAAATAGAAAAAAGGAATCATTTGTTGCTCATTTTATAGTACTGCTTTTTTTTTCTATACAAATCTGCAATGCACGGAAAGAAAAAGCGAAAATGAATAGCAAAACTTTTGTTAACAAAAAAATAAAATAAAAATGGAAACCAGAATCATTAAAAAAAAAAGAATTAATTGAATTTATAATATAAATTTATATTTTTTTCCCTTAAATTTTTTTTATTTTCATTTAAACAATTTTCAATTTAATCAACAGACAAAATAAATTTTGTAAATACATTTTAGTTAATAAAAAAGAAAGTTTTTTTTTTTTTAAATACAAGGCAAAAATAATATCTGAAGCAGTATCAGCATTAAAGGTAAATCTATTAGGAAAATTGGGGGATTAGCAAAGCAATTAGTGGAAATTAGCAGGCAAGTTTATGTTAGGACCCTCCAAGAGGGAGAGATCCGAGAGGGATAATTAAGGGGTACTGTGGTTATATGTGAAGAGCATAAGGCACGCAATGCTAGTCCTTGGAAAGGACCCATCAGGTCCTTTCTTATACCAAAAAAAAAAACTATAGGGCTACATCCTAAATTAATATTTTTAATGTTTTTCTTTGTTTCTTGCGATGATTTTTTTCTACTTTTGATTTTGATTGATTTTCACCATAAAAAATTAATAGGCAGTTTCCAGTTTATTTTATTTTAAAAATATTTTTTAAATGTTTTTTTAGTTTGAAAAGATTGAGTAACAAATTTGGTGGTTAAATTATAATAAATTCTGAATGCAAAACCGAACGAAGCTTTAATTCCGAGTAGTTTAACTGTAAATTAGTTCGATATTAATTAGCTACAAATTTTGAAATGTTCGCTTATTGTGTTTCCACTTTATTCCGTTGCTTATAGCTTCGCTTTCCCAATCGATATTTCTATTAAATTCAAAATGGTGGCTCTATATTTATTTGAATAAATTCATTTGAACTTTATTTTTCATGTATTCGCTTCTTTTTGATAAAATAAAACTAATATTTTACGTAGAATTTTATTTTATTATTTATAAAACTAAAAAAATAATAAAATTTACTATAAAATAAAGTATAAAAACTGAAAAATATATTTTAAGTTATTAAAATATAAATAAAATTAAAAAAAAAATGTAGATTTAAAATCTTAAGAAAATGTTTTTAAAGAAGTTGCAAGAAGTTTCAGTCCTTCGCACAAACAATGGATAATTCCAGGAAAAAGTTTTAATTAATAAACTTGCTTAAATGAATCGTGAAATATTCAGCCTGTTATTTTTTTCCTCTTTTCCCTCTGCTCCTCTTTCCTTTGACTGTACTTTTTCTGTGTGTTTTTTTTCATGTGCTGTGTGCATCTTTGATAAGGGTTTACTTTTACGGTTCTTTTTCTCGCCCCCTTTCTCTCTGCAATTTTTATCTTTAATAAATTCTTAGAGCCTGCTAACTACTTTTTCACTTTTCAGTTTCATTTTTCAGAGTGAAAAAATTAAAAAAAAAACATTTAATTAAAAGTATAAACTTTTATTAGTATTTATGAAAACAAAGCAAAAAAAAAAATTAAAAGCAAATTTTTATAAAAAAAATAAAGAGGAAATTCCATTGAAATTGATGATGGTAGCAATTTCCCAACTAGGGAAACTCTTTATAAATGAAAAACTGCTCTCGCCTCTTAACTTTTCAATCTGCTGGCAATACACAGTGAAAAACTCTTTCTAGAGAAAGAGTATTCAGGGGGGGCAGGAGAAGCAGGAGAGAGCTGCAACAAAAGCAAAAGTAAAAGCAGATGAAGGAAAAAAAAATGATAACGATATTGGATTTATGAAGTGTATCTCTATGTAGTTGTTTTTGGCGGAGCATATAGTACATAGTGCAGAGATACAGAGATACAGAGAGCGGGAGAACAGGATGGAAAGTTTTTCAATTATTATGGACCGAGAAACTTGTAACGTCCTTTCCGCAACACGTCGCTTCCTGCTGCCCCCGCTTCAAATATACAGACAGCACTTGTTGAACATTACCATTCTTTTCCATTAAGAGCAACGCATAGCTTTTGTTGCCGTTTCCCTACTACTTTCCTACCTCTTCCCTTTTGCAACCACAAAACTCTTTCCTTTTTATTTTTGCATAAGAAATAATTTAAAAATCTGTATTTCTGAATTCTAATTTAATTGTTTTTTTAATTGCAAAAATTTTTTTTAAATGAAATTAGTTTCTTAGCCTCAATAGTGAAATAGGGCAATTTAATTTCGGATTTAGATTTAGAATATGTAATACTTATTTGCCTAAGAAGCTTTTCAACTTTGCGCAGCCATCCATTTATCTAATTACGTTCCCCTTTAAGGATTACTCCTTCTTCTGCCTTCAATGCTTTCAATGTATCTCTTTTATCCGTTTCCATACAGGGTGATTTTCGTTCTTTAGTTAAAATTAATAAAATTAAATTGCAATTAATTTTCTCACTGGAAATTTAGCAAAATATATTTTTTTAAATATTTAATTCACTGAAAAATTATGCCCATATGGTAAAATGTTCCTTTATTGGGTGCTTTCTATTTCGTAAATTATTCACGAGGCAATGTGGAAATCCTCCGACTCTGCCCCTGTATGAATTTATGCGACGAAGAAAAGTTTAGATGTATTTCTGCGTTGGAATACAGTAAATTCGCACAGTCGTCGCAACATTAGATATGCACCGGATAGGAGATGAGCAGATGAGCGCAGCATACGAAGCACTTTCGAGGTGGATAAATAAAAAATAATGGCGATAAAAAGGGTGCCGGTCTCGAGGGAAAACTGGCTGCGCGTTATCCTTGAAAATATTACCGATATTCAATATATTAAGGGAGAAGATTTACGGCTACGTAAGCTAAACCTAAAAACTAAATTGAAATTAGTTTTTTTTTTCCTTTTTTTTTTTTTAATTTCTATTTTAATTGCCTTTTTTTTTAATATTAGAAAGTTTTTCTTATTTAAAAAATAATAATCTTTGATGAATTTAAATGTTTAAATTCCATAAATTGAAGCTCAAATTTCTTAGTTAATTGTTTATTAAATTTCTCTCCAGCAGAAGCCACACATCAAACAATTCTCATGAATTATAAATTTGACCGACTTGTCCAAATTATAGCTCTTAATTCAAAGGGAAACTGGCAAAACTACAAAAGAATTATTTTCCCTTTGATTGATGTCCATCAATCTATTTATTTGTCATTTTTTCAATTTTAAAATCTATTAAAAAGTCTTTTAAAAAGTCTGTTTTATTCTGCTTAACTTGAAAAAGTTAATTTCAAATATTCCTCAATTCGAATTTCGGAACCCTTTTACAGCCTTTTACGGTCTTCAATAGTTTTCTCAGTTGTTCTTCGTGTGTTTATGTATTTGGTAAATTAGGTCAAGAACACTATACTATAGGAGCAGGACGTTTATTTTCGCTGTATTTTCGTTTTTAGCTGCTGCTTCTGCTGCTTCTGTTTCTGCTGTGGCTGCTGCTGCTGTATGTAGCAGCCACAGAGCAGTTTATCTCGAGCCGGTCGACTTGTAATTATGTTTCGAGCCACTTATTGCTTCTGCCACAATAACACACTGACTATCTTTGCGTCGAACTGAAGCGAGTCCACTGCAGCTCTTATAAGTGCCAGTCACTTCAATTTAGATAAGAAAAAGACGTAAAAAATACTGTCCTCTTTTTGTTTCTTCTTGGTTTGATTAACCAATGAAGAGCATCCTCAAAGTCTCCATTTAATTGACGCTTAATCTTTGTTAGTTTCGGCACTTTAATTTAGATATGAAGAGGAAGATGCTTCTTTTTTTTTTGTTCCTGGAAAAGTTATTTATTGATTTTGTTTTTATTTTGCTATGTGAAGGCGCCGGACAATTAATTAAATACCATTAAATACTAATAAAATAATTTATTTTTTAAAACTTTATAAAGCTATTATTTGTTTAAATTAAATTTTAAATACTTTTTTTTAATTTAAAACCAGAAAAAAAAAATTTACCTGTTGATAAATCTCTTTAATTGAACAGTAAATATTATTTCTTTTTTTCATTAGATTCTTCTTCTTTTTCTTCTTTTATTCTTAAAAAAGGATAGTTGCCTTCATTTTTTTATTACTGGAAAACAAAATTTACATTATTTTCCGCATGTATAAAATATCTGTGCATTTTATATGACGTTTCCATTTGCTGTATATAAAATCAGGAGCATTAAAAGTTTTCGTTACCTCTGCACGTTTTACTCAACGCACCGAAATATCTGCATTAAATCGTTGAAACACACGGGAGGCGGCAAGTTCATGAAGCTTTTTCCACAACACATGCATACAAATTCACTTTTTATGTGTTTCTGTTTGTGTGTGTGTGCATATGACGAGACGACAGTCGAAACTTTTCTCGTTAGCGGCAATTCATCACCGAATCGTATAAATTATGCGACTTTTATCGTTATGTACTCCAAACTGCTTTAAATGTACATAACTAGGCTTTATGTAACTTTAAAAAACAATTTTATTGAGTTTTCTTCAACTGTTTATTGTATATCGTAATGTCTGATGAGAATTTCCTAACCCGGCGCCTTCACACTTGACTATACTGCGGTACTGTTGGAAAAATTTTAAAAATTCATTTTTACTATGTTTACTGTTTAAATAGTTATTAAAAATAAATTTTAGATTGTAAAGGAATTAAAAACCTGTGGTTTGGAGCAAAGTATATTGCATATACAAGGCAATAATTGTAATTTTCGCTTGGTTTTTCTCATTGTTTTCCCGTTTCTGTTTTTCGGTTCGTTTCGCCGCTTACTTGGATAAAAGCGAGTCATACTTATCCGCCCTCATTAATAACAGATGCAGCAGCCCGGCGGGGGATTGCAAAACAATACCTCGGAATATATATTTCGCATATATTCAGCAATTGCTTTTGCTTCTGTTGAAAAAAACGAAAACGAAAAGTGATAAAAAGTAAAACGCAAAATTTTAAGCTACTTTTAAGGCACAAAGTAAAAGGCATTAAATCATTAAAATTACAACTGAAAATGAAGTATTAGGATGGTAATAGATACGGATTACGATGGGGGAAGACCATACAGGTGGTATAGGTTTGATGCGAGCGGCGTGGAGGCCGTTGGAGGCAGAAGAGAGGCAGCAGAGAGGCTGCGACCTCCTCTGCCGAGCGAGAGGAAACTTTATTGATCATTTACCTGCGCCGTGCCCTATATTAAACATCCATTCCATGCATGCAATGGCCAAGAAAGTATACAGATGCAAAATTAAAGAGTGTACCTCCGGTACAGCCCGGGGGAGAAGTGCAGAAAGCGTCAGTTCTTTCTGCAAATATCTAATTTAATTTACTTTTTCTTTTATTTATGAAAAAATATTTTTCATAATTTTCTATTGTAAATTTGAATTGACAGTATATGATATGAAAAATAAGATAATTAGAAGCAAAAAACAAAAATGAAAAGTTTTCCGTCTAAATAGAGACTGCCATTCTAAGAAAGTGAGAAAAACTGGGCGAATGCAGCAGTAACAACTTTTTAATTGCATCGAGCGCACTTTTAATTAATTCATGCGACGCGCACGCAAAAAAAAGTTTCGCAAAAAAAAGTTTGCCGCGTGAACTAATTGCTAAAAACCAATTTCCACCAAAACAGACAGCTGCCAATTAATTTTTTAATTATCATTACCTTTTCTCAGCTCGTTTTGCTTTTTAAATGCTTTGTAAGGACTGCTTTTGGAATTTTAATTTGGAGAACCTTTTTTCCTCGGAAAAATTAAATTTTGTTTTGAAATTGATTTATAAAACATAAGTTTCTCTTTTTCTGTGTTTTTTTTTTCTTTTTGAAAAGAAAGAAAGCAGAAACCGCGCGCGAAAAATGGAAAATATGTTTGCAAATCCTGCTCCGTTGGAGGATGAAGCGATATCAATAGTTGTTTTTACGAATTTGTTAGGAAATTGTATGCAAATCGAGCTTTAACATTTTTCGCACACGCACACACGCACACACACACACACACACACATATCTGGTGAGAACACAGTGAGCAAAAAAGCGTTGGATACATTTTCAACTTTGTAAATCCGAAATTCGGTTATTGTCTTTTGTCTCTCGTAGCAGCCGTGCCGCGCAACAGCGCAACAGATAAAACTTTAGCAATGCTTTCGGTTTTTCCTCCCTGCAGAGTTTTCCTCTTTCAGTCGGCGGTGGAATAAAGGGGCGGCCGCTGCAGGCGATAAGTAATATTCAATTTATCGACGCTGTATATTTTTTTTCGCCTGCTCTTTTCAGTCTTTGCTGCTGGGTGAAAAACGCGAAAACTTTCAAGTAGGTCAACGACGAAGAGCTGATATTAATCAACAGTTTTGCCTCGTCCTGCTGGTCCTTCAAGCATTGTCCTGTTAATATCTATATTGTCGGTCTATAGAATAATAGAATTTCAAATAAAAACTTGGAGTAAAATGTAAAAGAAAAGCCCTTGTTAAAGTTTATATTATTTTTCTTCATCGATAATCTCTTTTTCCTCACACCCTCAGACGTAGCACGGTAAGAGAAAATTTTTGCGCCTCTGAGAAAATGCTTCGTTCAATCTGCCTGAGAGCAAAGCCGGACTATAAATATAAAAGGATATATTGTACGTACAATGTTTCGGGTTTTTGTAGCTCTGCACTGAGTGATTTTGAGGAATTTGCTATTTTTTACTTTTGCTGTTTATTTTGCAGTACTGAGAAGAAAAGAGTGATGCTTTTTAATAGTTTTGAATTTATTTTCTTTCTAATTTAAAAAAACAATAAAATATTTATTAAGCAACAAGTAATCTGAATTATTACTTTATTATTAAATAAAATATTCTGTTCCAATTTATAATAATAATTAAATAAAATTAATTATTAAAGAAAGCTTCAGAAGTTTTTTATTATTTATTATTGTACAAAATTTAATTTAATTTAATATTAATTTAAAATATTAAAAATGAATAATAAACAATAATATTTATCATATAAAATTCAAAATCTATATGAAAAGTGGAAAATGCAAAGCGTGGCGCAGTTTTTCAATTAATTAAAAACATAACTCTGCTCGTTCTGTTTATACTCGTACGTGCAACGAGACGGCAGTTATAAACACAAACATTAATTTTTGATTCTATTAAATTTAATTAACTTCCCCAGAATCTATATTTACTTTTCCTGCTGAAATATTTTCATTGCATATCTTGCATTTCCTTAAAGCCCTTAAAGGTCCCGAAAGTACAAAATTACAAAATCCAAGAAGAGTTTTTTGATGGAATGACATGGGGATTATACATTTTGCTTTTTGTACAAGTTTAGAGCTTTTTTTTTCGCCTCCCTCACTTTGGAATTTTCATATAGCAAACATGTTTTTCCACTCAAGCTACTATTACAAATACGAGTACAGGGTTATTTTTATTTATTTACTTATTATTTTTTTTTATAGTTTAAATAAATAAATTTATATTTAGTTACTTGCAATTTTATTATATTTATTTAGAAATAAAGTAAAAATTTGTATTTTGCAAATGTTTTTCAGTAAAATATCAGCAAAAAAGAATGAAATATATGAAACTAGTGGCAAAACAGAATTTACAAAAGCTGTGCACAAAGGGCAAGCCAGATAAGGGCCAATAAATAATATTAACTGCGAATTGCCAATTGTATTGCTCCAGTTGTAGATGCAACTGATTGAAAATTCCGCATAACAAGTGTCACTGGCAACTAGGATTCCTAAAATTCACATATTTGAATTTCGCAGCTCTCTAACTTATCTACAGGGTCATTTTTTTCTTTGCTTAATTTTTAATTTTAATTATCTTTATTTTGTTCTATTAATTTCACTTTTATTTAAATTTAAAAGTAGTTTTTTCATGCGAAAAAGTAATTTTTAATCTTAGTAAAATATTGATTAATAAAATGAGCAAAAAATGAATTACAGGAAGGAAAAAATAGAGTGAAAATTCAGAATTATGATCGTTGTCCATTTGATGTCTGTGTGCTTTCGAAAAGTCCATTAGCTGTTTTGGTAAATGACCAAAAGTTGATTTCGAAGCGCGGCGAGCTTTCAACGTCCCGAAATGAAATTTCCACATTATGCTCCTCTCTCTTTCATAGATTGCGAATTAATTAAGCTGCCGGCCTTATAGGGCGACCCTTCAAAAAAGCTAATTTAAATACGTCGCTTATTACTTTTATTTATGCATTATGTTGTCGCTGCTTTGTTTAATAACATCGTTTTTTGTGCGCTAATTAAAAACAAATGTTTGGATTTCTCTCTTTCTCTTTTGTTATTAAACCTCTCTTTTTTAATTAAACCTTTGCTTTTTAATTAAATCAAAAATTGTATTTTATATACAGATTTAATAAATGTTTTTAGTACAAATTTTACATTAAATTTCAAAACGAAAATCAATAAAAAACTGAATGAAATGTAAAAGCAAAAAAAAAAAATAACCCTGTAAGTGTCGGTAAATTATATACGCGCCAGTAATAAAAGCAACATTTGCGATGTACATAGAGTGGAGATGTACATAAGAGGAGTAAATTCGGGATTCGTGAATAAATGATACGTAGTCTGCGTGATTTGCGAGAGATGAACCCGCAGTGAAAGGTAAATCCTTATTGCTTTCCGATGTACAAAACCAGCGGTCGGTACATTTACATTTTACAAATTTTACAAGCAGTCACTACGTATTGCGCCAGCACAAATTTCCACTAAT
This sequence comes from Holobus sp. GC000080, assembly GCA_030556065.1. Taxonomy (NCBI): domain Eukaryota; kingdom Metazoa; phylum Arthropoda; class Insecta; order Coleoptera; family Staphylinidae; genus Holobus; species Holobus sp. GC000080. The sequence continues at coordinate 48,648 of JASKGO010000225.1, forward strand.
AATAATCGTCATTGCTTTGTTGCAGAGCTTGTTATGAATTTTAAACCCTCATATTCTTTATAAACTTTTTTTTTCAAACCTTTTTACTTTTTGTATAACTGACAAATTTAGATAAAAAATATATGAAAAATACGGAATGTCATGCAAAAAACAAACAAAAAGCGGAAAACTGCAAAAATCAAGCAAAAAAACGAAAGGATAGCGACGAAAAACAGATAAGAGATGAAGAGAAAAAAATAGTTGAAACACACATAACGATATTAAATTTCCTTGTGCACGGAAAACCTTTCGTATAACTTGATTTGCTTCCTTTCCGTCCTCTTTATGTATATCCTCTTAGCGGGAGAGTCCCGGTGAAAATAAAGAGACGATTCGAGGTTCGCATTTTTAAACCACTTTTAGCGGGCCGGCGAAATAAAATACCCTGAAAACTCGAATCATCGAATATACAGCCAATTTGCTCGCGCGCAATTTAAATGCAAAATTAGCCCTACAATTTACACATTTTGACACATTTCGATAATAATTTTGCTAATAATAATTCCTGGTTAATTGGCTTTATGCATTGGATGCCATCTGTCAATTACAGTTAATTATCGAGTGCTAATTAAGCACTGAGGTATCAGAAAATTTGATTTTTATTAAATTTTTTTTTTTTTTAAATGTTATTTATATGATAAAAAAGAAATTAATAATGAATAATAATAAATTAAAAGTTTGGTTTAAATTAAATTAATTTGGTTGATTGTTAATTAGTAATTAGTATTTAATTATTGTTAATTCGTTTTCGTATTTGCTTTGCAATATATTTAATGTGTTTAAACAGTGAAATTACATTTTGCTCTGACGATTGTTGCTATTAATATTTGCTATTTCAAACTTTTTTAAATTTATCGTTTAATTTCTCGTATTAATTATTTACTTTATATAATTTTAAAATTTAATAGAAATTGCTGAAAAATATATTAAAATAACTAAAGAAACAAATTAAATTAAATTAAATTAAAAATTTACAAAGGAAAAATTCTACTAGAAAACAGAAAGTGAAATTAGGAGATGATGCATAATAAATTAGCTTTTTAAAAAGAAAGTAAAACTGTTTGCGAATTCATTATTCGTTTCCGGTCGAACAATTTGGCGCTCCTCGAAGCATAAACTAAACACTCAGGGGTACATTTGAAGCGATGAAAAATTGTCCTTAACTTTGCATTCCGCTTCCCCCAAGCTTCTCCTCGGCTTCCACACAGCACACACTTTCCACATTCGTTGCAGACACTGGCAGTGCTCACTTGTTGAGAATCCCACCAATCCCTCCACCACCACCACCACCACCAGCAAATATATAAAGTATAAGGGTTGCCTGTTGGCTTTATATTTGCCTTGTGTGTGTGTGTGTGTGTGTGTGTGTGTGTTTGTGGTGGCGGAAAAAAGATCGAAGACGGAATTTAAATAGCGGCCTTATGCGGACACGGAGGCCCATCAATCAGACCTAAATGTTTCCCAACAGACAAGCGAAACATCGATCAAAGAGCCGGCCTCTTTTGCACACCCCGAAAATTTCCAAATTTCCATCTGACTACTGTGCAAAACAAAGCATCAGACGAAATGTATGGGGAGTATGGGGGGCCCAAACCGGAGGGGAATCGCTGGTATATCAAAAATTCCGCCGTAACGCGCTTAATTTAGTTTCGTTAGCGCTCGCTGGGGAGCACAGATGACGACCCAACCGTCCAGGTGGATTCCCCATTCTTTATTATCCTCGGCTGCTGCTGCTGCTGCTGAGCATCCACCGCAGGATCGCAGGATCTACGATCCGAGGGATGATACCTTGATACGCTTCTGCGATTTTACTATTTATCAGCAGGACTTATGGTCCTTTTTACTTTTCTTCTAATGCTCAGTTTTTTTTTTGTCTGTTTAAAACCATTTAAATTTCTCTTTTCATTTTTACTTTAAAATTATTTAATTTTTTCTTTTTTTTTACATTTCTTTCTTTTATATTTGATTTTTTATTTAATTTATTTATAGTTTATGGTTTGACTATAATTTTAATTAAATTTTTAAGACGTTAAAGGTAATAAAACTAAAAAATGAGCAATGAAAATTCAATGAATTTTACGATTTAATTTTAGTGGCTCATCGGGGGTGGCAAATGACATTTATTGAAAATTTACGATATTTTATTATGCTATTTTAGAAATTACTAAGGATTAACAACAACATAAGCAAATAACGAGCTTTTAATGATGTAATAAATAAAAATTAACAATTAAAACTAAATCCGAATCCTGTTTTTACAATTAATTCGATTTTAACAGCGCAATTAAAGCAATTCAAATTTTATATCTTTCCTTTTTCAATAAAAAACTTTATTAACAGTAATACTGAAATAAAAAAATACTAAAAAAACAATTAAAAACATAAAAAAAATTTCAAAAAAAAAACATTCTCACCGATCCCTTTGCATAAGCCATGTGAAGGCGCCGGGCACCGCAAGATACTATTCATTAAAAATAACCCTAAAAAAGAATTACAAATTTATTTTTAGGAAACCTTTTCACACATCTTGTTGAAATATTTGTGCTGACTTTTCCCAGAACATAATTCCTAATTTGGCCCTATACAAGTCTATTGATTTTCATCAAGAACCTGATTTCTATTTCTTTCCTCCTTCGGTCTGTCCTTTCTTCCCTTGTATGATATATTTAGTGCAGAGAGAAATGTAAACTGAGAGGCTAAAACATACACTTTCCACAAACACACACACACACACACACACACACACACACAAACAAACAAACTGCCGCTGTGCAAAACTAATAAAGCTAACGCAGCAAGCAAAAAGAAGGGAAACTTTAATAATAATATGAAAAGGGGGCGCAGGAGAAAGGGGTTTATAAGTCGCTCTTTTGCTCTTTGCGCTCATACCATTTATACTATAAATTTCCTAGCCCCGAAACGACTCATTTAAGCAAAAGCGTTCGGCTGCCAGAAACTTTAAAGCCACTAGAGCGTAACGCAAGTAACATTATTGGAAATTTAGCGCCCTTTCGGCATTGAAATACTTTTTATTTGCATTTTTTTTTTGTTATTTTTCCTTAAATTTTCAGATATATTTAGATATTTGAAATTATTTGTTTCATTTCTTAGCCATTTTTAGACCTCTTATTTTTTTTGTTAGAGTTGGTTTGTAAAGGGAACGAAAGCATAAAACGTGATGATTGATGGAAGTGCAGCAACACATAGGAAAACACGAAAGATGACCGTATTGGATTTGTTAGAATAGTAAAATGGTAAAAAATCGTGACGATCGATGGAAAGCATAAATCTTTGTCGAGCAATAATAAATCATCGGACTTTCCTTCTCAATTTGCACTACTTATCGTTTCCCAAAAGTAGCTTTAAGTGCTTCGAAACAAAACACAACATGTCAATTTTTTGTTTTCATTTCCCATTTTTCGGAATTTATTCTGTTTCCATTTGTCGCATGCTGAAAATAAAGGAAAAAAACAAATTTTAAATGTAAAAAAATGGTAAAAAAGATGTTGTTTTGCATGCACTTGGAAATCTAAGTACATTAAGGGCTTGGCAGTTATTGTGGCCGAGAAATATTGAGCGCTAAAGACGTGAGGTATTTAGTGCAAAGAGCTGCTTGCAAACTTCGATAAGAGGAATCCTCTTAGAAGGTGTAAAACATGTTCTTGCGCCACAGTTAATTCCAACACTTGATGCTTCCCTTATCCTTCCTCGACTCCGCCGTCTCCCTCGCACCTTTTCGCTCTTCACGTCTTATGTAAATGTCTATATTTAGGGTTGGTTGGTAGACGTTGAGGAGTATTAGAAGACAGCCGTTATAACTTTGTGCCTCTTTGAAATATTATGTTTAATCTTTCGCTTACACGTCGAACTACAAAGAGCATTTTTACCATTTACATTTGCGCCCTTTTAAATGACTATTTTCATCCCTCTTTGGCGTTCTTTCATTCTTTTCGAGGAACATCTGGGGGGCTTTCAAGGGACAAGGGGGAGAAATTGCAGTTTGAGGCGCGCGAAATGCTTGAAAGCCTCATTATATCGCTCGTGTCGTAATAAGACGGCGAATAAAATGGAAGAGCAAGCTTTGCACACAAAGAACTGATTTATTTTCAAATGAAAATATGAAAAAAGTTATTATTTGCTGCGAAAATAAATTTTCAAAAGCAATTTTTTGTAATTTTAATTTTAAAACTATATTAAATTTTTTTTTTTTAAGTTACTTTAAAACATTTAAACTGATATATTTAAGTGGTATTTTAATTATAATTACAAATTATTTGGTTTCCAATGATTAATAAAGTTTGATTTAGTTTTAAATGAACGGAGGACTGAAACAGGACACAGAAAGTGAAGGAGCCGGTCAAGCGTAGCGTTAAAAGCCACAACAAATTTAGATTAGACTATTAAATTGCAAATGGAACGCTTCAAGCATATGATTTAAATTACTGCCATTGATATATTTACAACTAATCAACTGTTATATGTAAATATTGCATTTATTTAATAAATTATTTGTTTTCCAATTTTATTTATTTTCTTTCTTTGTTATTTTTACAAAAAAAAAAATTAATTTCTTATTTTACTTTATAAATTTTTCATTTGCAATTTGATACATATTTTCGCTTACTGAAGAAAATAAAATTCCTTTTTTCTTAAAGAAACATAAAAAAGAAAAAAGGTAAAGGTGATCGATAGTGTCGACAAGTAATCAATTACTTTGTGATGTTTATTATTACAAAGAGATCGCGTTTGCGCCTCTCTATATTTCATTATTTTGTTGTTGCAGTAGATAAAAGAATGCTTTCCAAGGGGTTCTGAATAATCGATGAGCTTTTTCATTTATTTTTTAGACAGCAAATATTTATTTTTCTTTTTTTCTTTTACAAAAAAAATCTATTTTTCCCGCAATTTTAAAAATAATAAAATAAATTTTGAGATTTTATAAAATACAAATTTATGTTTTAAAAGAAAGCACTTAATTCGCATTGTGCAAACCCAATTACGTTGAAAATTTTAGCATAACAAAGGAAATTCAACATTTTCCGTGAAACACACTTTCAGTGCTTTCATCTTTTACCATATATATTTCGCTGCTTTGCCTCTCTGCGGAAAGAAGAGAGCCTAATGATGGAGGCGAAAACCTCAGAATCAGAGATTTCCGTGCTTTGTGCGCGCTTCGTCCTTTCGTTGAAAATATATATAAGTCGTTATGAATCATTAAAGTATAGCATATAGCAGTGGAGAAAACACAAAACATCGATCAAAGTGCATGGAGTATTTATTTGCAGGACCCCCTGCGAGTGCGAAAGCCGAGGCCAGGGCGACATTTCCAATTGAATTCAGCTTCAGCTAGCGTTTAATGCCATATAGATATATAATAGATATATACAGAGGCTGATAATACGTATGGTGTAAGAGAAAACAAGAAACCGCCGCTGGAGTTACGTACATAATATATCTTATTCGCCGCCCCCTGACGTTTCCAGTCACCGTTTTCACCGCATTTCCAGCTGTTACTGCTCTCTGTGTGTACTTCTAAATCTAAAGCATCTCTTATCTTGATAAGAAAACGCTCCGAACTGAGTGTAAAGTATCATTATTAGTATTATTTGGTGTTTTATAATTAATTTGTTTATGGGGGCGGCTAACAAAGTACTTTTCTTCGTATTTAACGAGTTTTCTATTAATTTTAATTGATTTTCTTAGTTTCCTTATTAATATTTTAAAGATTTTTTTAAATATTAATTAAAAAATTTAAAAAATCACTTGTATAATAATAAAGAAAAAAGATAGAAGAAAAAAGAGAAAAGAAAAAGCAAATTGTTTAGGAGGAGCCCGAGAGGAGGGAAACGAAAGCATAAAATTCGTTTGTTCTGCACTAGTAGTAAATTATAAATACACGAAACGGCGGTTGTTGATACGATTAATGTCAGTCTGCTTGCTCTGGTGTGAAAATCCTGAAAATGATTTAATCGCTATGCTAAGAATAGATGCGGTTCAATGCAGAATGCTGAAGTATGAAGTGAAAAAGGAAGAAGAAGCAGATGAAGATCGAGAAAAAGAAAAAAAAACGCAAAATGTAAATTCAAAGAAACTGCGGTTTCCTAAAAGTGGGTAATATATTTAGCTGATAAATTAAACAAAACTTTTGTAAATTGTTTAATTAATTTCCCCATCTTTTGATCTATGAAATCTGCTAATTTTATTTTTTATTTAATTTAATAATTACAAAATTCAAGTCGATTGACTTTTTAATTGTTCCATAAGTTTACTTTTATTCTCTATTACAAAAAGTTATTTTACATTTTTTTTTAATGGAAATAATTGTAAAATTTAAACAAAAATAATTTTTTTTCATTATTAAATTAAGATTACTTTGAAGATTGCTTTTAAACACTTTAAATAAAGCATTTTTTATAAGATTTTAAATAGAGCAATTATTAAAATGAAAAAATAAGTTTAAATTAAATTGAAAATGAAATAATTAAGTCCTTTAAATATCTTTTAAATTGCTTACTGAACTTTAAAATATATTTTTTTCTATTTTACTATGATAAAAAAAGCAGTTTTTTTATATTTGACGTCGTAATTCTGTCCCTTTAACTTTTAAAAACCTATAAAGTTTATAAAGTAGCATATTGCTCCTCCTAGTCCTTTTTGCCATCGTCCTCTTCGTTGGAGGTGGTGGTGGCGGCGGCGGCATTTCAATACACGTGTTACATTTAGGGCGTTTAGGGCGTTTAGGGGGCATTAGATGGAGAGCATGTGTAAAACGAGACCGGCACATCATGAGGGATGATGAATTGCGCACGTCGGCTGCTCTTGCTTGCTTTCGCTAGCTTTCGCCTCCGGAAAGCGGATTGTTTCGCGGCATTTTATTAAATCCGGCAATTTACGCATTTCTCCAATGTCCTCTTTTTGCATTCCATAAATTTCCAACGTAAATATCATCTTCAATTTATTACCTTTTGAATATTTTTTATTTCCATTCGAAAAGTATATCTGATATTTTATGAAATACATAAAAAATCAAAAAAATTAAAAAGAGTTAGATGACATTATAAGTACAAAGGAAAACAACTGAGGGAAATTTAGAGAAACAAATTTGAAAGGTCATAGCCTCTATTGTATTACCGGAATTTATTCTATTACATAAGGTTATCGCTATATGCATGGAGCATTGTGTTTAAACAGCAGCACAGTGCCCTATTTGTATGTCAATGAGGGCACTTAAATGGAATCGTTCACCGGAAGTCCCATAATCCTCCCTTCAAATGCTGCCAACGCAAAAGATTCACTTTACAAGCGCACTTTTCAACTTTTCAAACACACAGAGATTTTTTTACATTGCCTTTGCTTTTATTCATCAGCCGCCACTAAACAACTCTTATCAATTATCCTTCTTTTTCATGCACTTTGCTTGTTTTTCTTAATCCCTTTAATTTAATTTTCCCACAAAAAAAATTTATTTATTTTCTAAACTATAAATTAAATTTTTTTTAATTAAAAACCTTTACTTTTTGCATTAAACAGAGAGAGAGAGAGAGAGAGCAGAGAGAGAAGAAGAGAGAAATGTAAAGCATACCTGTTACCGTTGATCAAATCAAGCTTGAAATGCATGATGTGTGCCAGCGAAGCGGAATGCGCTAATTAATTAATCGTTTGCCATTAATTAGTGGTTCGGTTAGTTGTGTTATCCATATGGGGCTCACGCACAACTGTTTTTGCACCTATATGTATTGTGTAAATGTGGATGTAAATGTAAATATGTGTAAATGAAAGCTCATCATTTGTCTGTGTGCTTTGGCAGAGAATTAATCGAGTGCACTCGAACACCTTGTATGCTGAATACAATTAAACATTCAACTGGAATTCCACGCAATTCGTTTTGTTTAATTCAGAGGCTTTCGGCTTTCAAAATACATATTGCATACTTCACTATGGCAGTTTTTACAATTTTTTAAAGGTTTTATTTATTTTATTTTATATTGTAAATTTTCAACTTGAGAAGGATTTTATATTTTATAATTTATTAAATTGATTAATTACTCAATAACTCTAGAATTAAGAATAATTGTAATATGTTTTTTAATGGCATAAATAGTGGGTCTTATTACCCATTAAATGATATTAAAATTGTTTAAAAGTCTTAATTATTTTAAAAGTTATTAACTATTTTCTGGTGGTTGCATGATGCATTAGGTTGGACTGAGTCGGACGCTCCGAGCCCAAAAAAAGTATCTTGAGGTATTTGTTTATAACAATTAAACTAATGCATCGATTTCAATAATTTTTTCACTTTATCATAGCTAGATAAATTATCTTTGATTACTGAAAATATTTTTTTATTTTAAACTTTTTTTTAAATTGATACAGTATAATTTATTTTTTAATTTTATTTATTTTAGTTCAATAAGAATTAAAAAATACTTTTTAATAATTATTTATATAGAACGTTTAATTGGCTTTAAAAAGCGTAAAAATTATTAAAATATCTTAATTAATTTAAAAGTTATTAATTATTTTCTGTGCGCTACTTGATCGGAAAGGTGTCTCTCTCCCAGACTCACCCACTTAAAAAAGGACTGTTACTAATTTATTTATAACAATTAAACTAATGCGTCTATTTTTATATTTTTTTCACTTTATTATAGCTAGATAAATTGTCTTTGATTGTAATAAACAAATTTTAAATTTAAATATTTTTTTAAATTTATACAGGGTAATTTATTTTTAAATTTTATTTATTTTTTTTAATTAAAATTTAAAATGCATATTTATTAATTATTTGAAGAGATCGTTTAATTGGCTTTTAAATGACATAAAAATTATTAAAATATCTTAATTAGTTCAAAAGTTATTAATTATTTTCTGTGCGCTACTTGATCGGAAAGGTCTCTCTCACCCAGACTCACCCACATAAAAAAAGACTGCTACTAATTTGTTTATAACAATTAAACTAATGCATCGATTTTTATATTTTTTTCACTTTATTATAGCTAGATAAATTATCTTTGATTGTAATAAATAAATTTTAAATTTAAATAATTTTTAAAATTTATACAGGGTAATTTATTTTTAAATTTTATTTATTTTTTTTTAATTAAAATTTAAAATGCATTTTTATTAATTATTTGTATAGAACGTTTAATTGGCTTTTAAATGACATAAAAATTATTCAAATATCTTAATTAGTTCAAAAGTTATTAATTATTTTCTGATCGCTAAATATATTGACAGAATGGACGCATCGTCCCAAAAACGTGCACTTAGTAATTTGCTTATATCAAATAAACTAATAAATCGATTTTAATAATTTTTCCACCGTTTTATAGCTGAATACATTACCTTTAATTTTATTAAACAAATTAAATATTTAAACAATTTTTAGATTTTTTACAGTGTGTTTTACTTTTAATTTGCATTTATTTATTTCAACAAAGAATAAATAAGATATGTTTATTATATATTCGCATAGTATGTCTAATTGGCTTTTAAATGACACCAAAATTGTTAAAATATCTTAAGTGGTTCAAAAGTTATTGGAGATTTAAAAAAAAAAAGCCGAACCGCACTTTGGCCCTTTAAATCCGATTAAATAAAACTTGTAATAATGCAGGTCAAGCGGAATTCCATTGTGAGGGCGCCACTGTATTTAACTTTTTAAAATTATCCAAACTAATTAATTTCATCATTAACTTAGTAGCTTTTGCCCTTTGGCCCTTTAGTTTAATGTAATTAATAACTACAAGTAGTCTTTAATTAAATTAAATCGCTATTTAATGAGATATCTAACTGACCTATATTTCAAATCGAAGGCGAAAGTGAAACGGCTGCCATTTACACTAAAAAAAAAAGTTGACGATCGCTTTTGACATCCAAATGCAATCCTAACCACCATAACATGGAAAACTTTGAAAATATTAATTTTTGTTGTTATTTTTCTTTAAACTGCGGCAAAAGTTATAAAATAAGTTACAGAATAACTATAAAATAATGTAACAATTTTATATTACACTCTTCGAAGCCCTTGAGGGTTGTTTTTCTTAAATTAAAGGGTGAGTCGCAGTGGCTTAGTATGCAATATCTATAAAAATGGTATTTCTAGGTACTTATGCAATAAATAAATAGCCGATTTGCAATCAAGGTGACATTATAACTTGTTTGGGAGCAAATACAGCCATTGAAAATGATCTGAGCAACAGTTTTCCAAGACACTGGAATATGTGTCGAACACCTTAACAGAAACACTTTGAAAGAAGCATTAAGAACCGATTTCTGAGATTGGAAAGAATATATTTTATAGAAGAACCTAAAGTAAAGCATATAATAATATAATTTATTAGTACAAGCAATTTTACTTAGGCCTAATGTATTTATTTCGTTGTAGGCCACGCGCATTGCGCAATACATCCGCAAAACACAGAATTCCAAGGAATTCTTTGCTTTTACATATGTACCCAGTATGTATATAGAAAGATCTAATTCTCTTCCTGTTCCGCACGACACAGCTGAACTTATATAAGCTCCGTCGTAAATTATTAACGGAAATTCGTAATTTAAATTTCCGCTTCCACTAAATTTCTCAAATAAATGTCTCGTAAAAGCAAATTTCCAATTTCAATTGTTGTAACATTAAAGAAAAAGTGTTAATTAAGGTGAAAACTTAGTCTGCATAATCAACACATCTGTTTTCATTAGTTCAGAGAGGACAATGGAGGAGCAAAACTGTATACTGAAGCGGACCACAAGAAAAGTCTCACAGTGGTTGGATTTTAAGTAATTTGTGTTGTATTCGGCTTAATGGAAAGCACGCTAATCGCAGTGTACACAGCACAAACAAGTACTTCTCATTTGGAAGCACACTGTACGCTCTAATTGACTTCAATGCGTATTCAGAGAGACGACTTAAAGTTTTAATATCAATTTTGCCTGAAAGCGCTTTTAGATTAACAACAAAATACCTCTGCAACCTGTAGTAATTAAAATTGATTTTTTATTAAATAAATTACTTAATAACATTATGTAATTTATCATTTTTCTTTAGTTATAGTTGGAAATTAGTTGTAAAGAAGAAAGAAACGTGTTAAACGAAATATCGATTTCCGTTTAGCAGCTTTATAGCTGTTTTTAACCACTTTTTGTACCTTTTTCCAAACAGTTTGTAATAAAAGTAATCTGTTATTTGCAAGTATAGATATTGTCGTAAAACAAGGCGAGTAAATTATCCATCATCAATTAAAATTCCGATAATGGTCATCGCTTAGAGGAGATTAATGATCAAGTAGTGGTAATTGAAAAGAGCGGCCGTTTTCGTGATTTCGTTCGCTGTTAATTACACAGTGGCGATTAGAGCCCGAACGTAGAGCGGAAAGTGTTCATAAAGAGGATGATAATTAAATGCCATTATATGTACACTGTCTATGTGTTTGCAGCGGCGTCGATTCGGCCATCAGAGCGTCACGACGCTTTAGTAGTTAGATGTACATACTATGGGGAGTTGCTAAATAGAAGCAAAAACTGGCCTATTTTGCAGGTATACGGCAAGTTAAGCGAAATAAAGCGAATATTGCCAGAAAGAGGAAGTTACAACTTTTTTTTTTCTGTTTGTTTTATACAAGTTTTCGTTTGCACAGGCTAACGAACTGCTTGTTTGTCTTGTTATACCATCTATCAATTAGTTATTCAGTTAAAATGTGTGTTTTTTTGTTGAAAATTATTAATTTAAATGAATTTTGTCCGATTTTTCCTTGTTTTTAAAAATTATGAATAAATTGATAATTTCTGATAAATTATTATCAAAGGGAAGCATCTTTTTTTTAAATGACACCATAATTATGAATGTATCTTAATTAGTACAAATCTAATTAATTATTTTGTGACCGATGTGCTTATAGGACGATTTACGGCAAAAAAGTAGTCATAGTAATTTCCTTATAACATCAAAAATAATGAACCGATCTTATTGATTTTTACATTAAATTATTGCTAATTAAATTGCCTTTAATTATCTTAAGCAAATTTTAAATTTAAACAATTTTCTGATTTTATACAGCTTTATTTCTTCGGGCGTAGCTGTAGCGTTAGCAAGCGGCGCTACCGGTCTCGCCGCTCGAAGTAGTAGCGCACTCCAGCAGGAAAAAACATCGACAGCGCAACGTTAGCGGCCCGCGCGGCCGCACTATACGCTGTATGCGAGACCGAGTGCTGGCTAACCTAACGTTAGCGCCTAATGTGCGTGTCTTTTTCACTCGCACAGTTTGTAATTTAACAAAAAGTAAAATTATTATAAATCAATTAAATAACTGCTTAAATTATATTTATAATAACTTAAAAAAAATATCTCTAGATTAATTATTTTAATTATAATTAATGCAATATTTCGTCAGACGTTTTATGACTAAAACAGAATTTACAAATTTGTTAATAAAATAAAAAGTATTTAACCAATTTTAACGATTTTTTCACTATATTATTAACAAATAAATTACCTTGAAAGAAAGTTTTATTAAGCACTTGCGGAGGACAGAGAAAGGGAGTTCTCGTGTGCCGAGTTGAGCACAGGTGCCTTCTGGCAATGTGTAATTAAACTTTGTTTAACTATTGCATGAAACTAAGAACTTACCGTTTCATAGTTTTGTTGTAAACTAAGATTTTCAAGTAATAATAATTTATGCAATACAATTTAAGAGTTTATTGTTTTCTCGTTAGTTGTTTAGGGCCCATTTATTGTTTTTTTTTCTCTCTGTGATTTTTATTAATTTAAAATAAAAGTAGAAAAATAAGCGAATTTAATTTTAAACCAATTTAAAGTTTTATTAATTGAATTGCCCGTAGTTGAAGCATTAAGACCGTTAATTGATCGCTGGGCATTAGTCCATTGGAGCAACCCTTGCGCTCATTGTCCGTTTTTCTCATTAATTATCCTTCCGGAGTTCGCTTACCATTTATTTTATATAAGTAATTGTTAAGCTTAGGGGAAAAACTCAATTCGGAACATTGTTCTCGGTCAATATTATTTCTATGGAACTAAGAAACTGATGAAATTGTAAGGCACGCTATTTTCTGTATACTTTTTCCACAAAATAAAGTGAAAAACAAAATGAAAAAGCAGAAAAAGAAATTATTAAAGAAATAAAAGAAACTAATAAGGAATTTTTTGTTTCAGGTCCTTCGGTGGAGAAATTGCGTTCTTTTTTTTTTAATAATTTTTTTGTCTTGTTGTTTGTGTTTTCCTTAATTTTCTGTGCAAATGGTTCGAACGCGTTTCCATCTGCATTATTTTGCTCAATTGCGTCACGTTGGGCATGTACCAACCCTGTGTGGACGAACAGTGCAATTCAAATCGATGCCAAATCCTTCAGGTAATGTTTTTTCTTCAAAGTTTTTTTTTGTAATAATTTAAAAATTCTAAAAAATATTAAAAAAAAAATTTTCATATACTTTAAAGAAGTATTTTTTACTTTTCGTTTTTAATAGTTTAATAGAAAACAGGAATTTGAGGATTTAATGTGCATATAAAGTGGCAAAAGTGAAAAAAGTAAAATTTAACGATGAAACGAGTAATAAAAATTTCATCAGAATTTTTATTTTTATGGATTTGAAGATAATTTATTTTCAAATGATTTTTATGCAAATATAATATGAAAAAATTAATTTAAAACTTAATAATTTTCCTTTTTATAATTATTTTAACTAATAAAACAGTTGATAAACTTATTAATTTTAGTAATTTGTATTGTTTCAGCTATTCGACGACATAATATTCATTTTTTTCGCATTGGAAATGATGGTGAAGATGGTGGCGATGGGCGTCTGGGGTAAAGGTTCCTATCTGGCGGATTCCTGGAATCGTCTCGACATGTTCATCGTGTTCGCCGGCGGTTTGGAGTACTGCCTCAACGTGGAAAACATCAATTTCTCGGCGATCAGAACCATCCGAGTTCTTCGACCACTGAGAGCCATCAATAGAATACCAAGTAAGTGGTGCAACTGAACATTTCCTGCAGTTCCTGCAGTTTCCGCAGTTTCCGCACTTTTTCCAACAAATCAATAATAAAAAATAATAAAATATTTTTCTTATTTTTGAATTTAAATTAAATTTTAAAATATCCAATTAAGCAAAAACCGCAACAAAGAAAAGAAAAAACTTTTGCATCCTTAAGGCTTTATTTTTTATTTCCTGTTTTCCTGTTTCTTTTTTCCAAGCAAATAATAAGGATTCTAAACACTAACTTTGAAGCCGGTATTTACCGGTGGAAATGGGAAATCGTTTTCCACATCAAATTATCAATTTCGTCACCTGCCATCCAATTTGCATTTCGCTCCTCTGCGAGCTCTCCTCGTTTTCAAAAACTAACTCACTCTCTTCTTTCCCCATTTTCCACATTTTCCTCTTTTTCCGCTGCTTCGGCTGCTATAGCAGCGCAGCAACCCTTAGTAGTCGCCGCATATAAGTTCGTTCCGTTTCGAGGGCTCTTTTAAAGTTGATACGACACCTTGACTCCTGTATTTGTATTTTGCACCGTACTCATGCAATTTGCACTAAGGAAAAAAGAAGAAAAAAAAAACTAGAAAAGTTCTACGTGCGTTTGCAGAAGCACAATATATATATATATAAAAGAAGAATGTTGGGGTTCTTGTTAGTGGAGGACAGTTCTTCAGAAAGCGAAAATAAGGAAAAGTGCAGACGTGCGGTTCAAATAATGAGCGCCTTTCACTTTATAACTCTTCTCTCTTCATATTTCTTTTTATATCTTTTCGATTGTTATTTTTTTTATTTAATTAATAAAAACAATGATTTTTTACTTTAAATAATTTATTTTTTATAATTAAAATTTGTTTTTTTTTTCATTGGAAAACAAATTTAAAAACATAATTTTAGAAATTTTTTTTAGAAAGCATAAAATTTAATTTTTTTTTAAAGAGATTTGAAGTGAATTAAACCAAAAATTAATAGTAAAATCTAAAATTTTGTTTTTTTAGGTATGAGAATATTAGTGATGCTGCTACTGGACACATTACCGATGCTCGGCAACGTTTTGCTGCTCTGTTTCTTCGTTTTCTTCATCTTCGGCATCATCGGGGTGCAGCTCTGGCAAGGCATCTTAAGACAGCGATGTTATCTGAGCAAAGGATATAGTAATATGAGTTTTCCCAAGTAAGCAACTACATAACAACAATATCATATCCTTAAAGTATTTTAGTGCGTCGTGTATACTGACTAATACATATTTACTTGAAATTTACCGAAACAGTTTGGTACATAACTTCCATGTCCCGTAATTACATAAATCTTAATTAAGTGAATGCATTTCAGCAGACTACGGATTATTAAAATTATTAACGAAACCAATTAGTTGGTAAACTTTAATTTTCCCTTATTATTTTCTCATTTTAATAGTTTTTCTTTCTTATTTTTAATTAATTTAATTATTTTTTTTTATTTTTTTGATATTTTTTATATAAGTAATTTAACCTTAATATAAAAAAATATATTTAAAAAACTTTAATAAGCAAAAAGAAAAATATGAAAAGGAATAAATAATAAAAAACAGTGGTTTCGCACTAATTTGCAATTATTTTCATTTGATTTAGTTTTATGGATAAGTACTGAGGTACAAATATTTGCTACAAATAAAATCGTAAAATATTTACGACCGATACGTTCTTATTTTTATTAGCAGAGCCAATTAATTTTTTTACTAGTTTACTGGTAGTGTGGCGAATGTCGAATACTGTTTTTTATAATCTATAAAATCGCTTTAGTGGTTTATGTCCAATTAATTTAATTTATAAATTAATTAATAAAATTATTTTATATCTGCTAGTTACTATACAGGTTGTTCTAAAAGAATTCGAAAAGGTTTCAGTTTGTTTAAAGTCGATTGCTTTTTTTTTTTTTTTGGAATAAGAAAAGGTTTTTTAACAGAAAATAAGATTTTTAAGGATTTAAAAGTTTTTCTATTTTTTAAATTACAATCAATTAATTATACTTTTAATGTTTTATATCCTTAATCATCTTCTAAAGTATTTTAAAATATTTATTGAATAAAAAGTAGTTTGTAATAAACAATTTAATTAATTAACAAAAAAATTATAATTTCCTTTAAAAACAAGAAATTCTTTAAAAAAACAGAAATAAAGAGATCTTATTCACTGAAAATTAACCTTTTATTAATTATTAATTGCACTAAGTACTTTAATATAGCTTTCGCTCGTTTTTTTTTTTGATTTTTCCAGTTAATTACCATCAATTTTTAAACTTTAAAGAATGCAATGCATATTAAGAAATGCAAATTGCTCGTAACATTTTACATTTTAGTAGCAGCCCGAAGTTTATCTTTAGGACACCCTGTATTAACATTAACATCCCCTGCAGCAATGAAAGACCATAAATTTGCATTTGCATTAAATGTTGCCCAGTTTTTTCATTAATTTTTTTTAAATTATTTTAATTGTAAGCTGCCAAAGACAAAAATCATTTTACATTTATATGAAACTACTTTTTTCCTGCGTGCTCATTTTCTCATTGCGTTGTTTCCTCCGGTTGCACACTGTGTGTTACCACACGATTTTATTATTTAATATAGTACCTGCAGCAGCCCTCCATCATCATCATTTCCACAGAGCAACAGCATAGCATAGCGAAAAATCCCCAAACGAGCTGTGCTACACACTTTTTTTGTTTTTGTTTTCGTTTTAAAGGGGTAGTTTCCGAATCGATATCACTGTGTGTGTTTAATGTGCACGTTTGCCTAAAAGTGTAATTGAAACTTTGCTAAACTTTGTCAAATGAAGTAAAAACACACGAAAAAAGAGCCGAAAGGGGTAGTCGTAGTGTGGGTATCGATAAAATTAGACTAACAGTAATAATAGTAATAATAAATGCCAAAAAAAGACGAGTAGAGAAGAGCGCGCGGTCCATCGCTTTTGTTCTTGGAAATTCCCTGCTGGTTACATTTCTCTGTTGCAGATTTATCTCGGATGAGTACACAGTGCGAGTGCCTGTTACGTAAGATTGTGTACCGCACTGTGTGTCTTTGTGTCGCTTATATTTTTTGTATGCTTGCCTGCATTGTGTGCTCCGCTTCTTGCATCGTGTCCTTCCTTTCCACTGCGTAATCATATCTAATTCACTCTGCGCGCATGCAATCAGTCACCATCGAACGCATCGCACAGGAAATTACTGCGTCTCGTAAATTTTTTTTTTGTAAGCTGCTATCTCTAAATTATTTCGCCCTTAAACGAGGGACACTTTTTATGTCCTTACCTTATCTTTATACATTGCAGGAGATTTTTTCACATGCATAACAAGCTTTTTTTCCATATTAAATTATGTTTTTTTTTTAATTATATAAAAAGTAAATATAAAAATAAATTGATTTTCAATGATTTCGATACTTTAAAGATTGCGAAGGCGCCGGTTACATTATTTTTAAGTGACTTTAGGAAGCTTTCATTGTAAGCAATGTGAAGGCGCCGGTCTATTAATTTATTAATTGAATTTTCAAAATTTCTAATTAAGTTTAAAATCACTGTTGGAAGAATACTTTGCAACTATAGATGTAGTGCTGGTTAATGGAGTTTGGCAAGTGTGTCGTCGGTAATTGCTTAATTTATTGAAATCGACAGTTTATGATCGGGACACCTGTCGCCTCCGAAGCAATTTCGTTTAATCTTCGCGGAAGCTGCGCGCCTCTCATTCAATTATAAACTTGCCGAGTTTGTGTATTCATCACGCATTAGTCCCTGGCACTATTACCGAGGTTGCCTTTTAATGTCACGCGGCTTAATGTCATTCTGTTTAAGTGTAAGTGGAAACACAAACACCGACCCTAATTGAGGCACTTTTAAATACTTCTTTTTTTTTTTACTGCCGTGGCAATTTTGCGGGCAAAAAGAATCATTACTGCTTTTGTAATTATAAAAATTTATTATTTCATAAAAAAAATGGTTTTTTATATTATATTTATTTAAATTTTTGTTATATATCTTATTATTTTAAGGCATTTTAAGAAAAGTTTAACTGAAAGACACTTTTTTGGAAAATGAAAAGGTTTTTATTTTTTTCCGACAAAACTAAAAGTGCAATCAAAAAAATCTATTTAGATCAAATGTTTCTTTTAACTTTATCTATAAGATTTGAAAGTTTCATTAAAATTAAATAATTTTCAAATTTTTGAAATTTTCAGAAATTTTGAAAAAAAAAAAATTCATTAAATTTTTTTAAAATTACGTTATCGTAAATATTTTTTAAAAAGTTTAAAGAAAATCACTTTTTTGGAAAGTGAAAACTTGTTTTATTTTTTTCTGAAAAAAATATAAAAGCAATCAAAATTTTTTACTTAAATAAAATGTTTCTTTTATCATTATCTATAAGTTTGTAAAGTTTTATTAAAATCGGATCACTTTTAAATTTTTCAAATTTTACGAAATTTTCGAAAAAAATAATTTTTCGATTTTTTTTTTTAAATTAAGGTATTATACAGAAATTTAAAATCTACATATTTTATTTAAATAAGTTTTTGCGATAAGACCCTTAGTTTAAAAGTTACAGGGTGTTAAAGTGGAAAAATATTTTAAGGGTTGATAAATATAGTCAACTTCAACATATCAAAACAACCCTTAAAATTTAACTTTTTAATAACTTCTTTTTTGTTTTATATAAAGCAACTATTCTTCTTTAAAAAAATGTAAAAATTTTATGAATATATTTAATTTTCTAAAAACTATATGGAAAAGTTTGAAGAATTTCTCTTTTTAACAAAATAAAAACACTTTCTTTTCTTTTTAACGAAACTAATAGTGTTAAAACCGCGTAAAAATAGTAAAATTTCAAGGGGTGAAAATCGAGCCCCTGGCAATTCCACACAGTTGAAGACAATGGCATATCAATTCTATTAAATTTCCCGTGGCACTGCGTGGAAATTGTTCGAGGGCACAAAAGCAAGCAACGTACAAGGAGAATGGATTGAGCAATGTATTGAGAGTCGATTGAACGATGACGGAAAGGCTGTTGACTGCACCTATTGCCGTCTCGTGCTCCCATTATTATTATATCGAACTGTAGTATGACCAGAGCGCGCTTCTCGAAACGGAAAATCGCCCATTCGTTTTTCCAATGGAATTGGGGGGAGAGCAATAGAGAAGGAAAATTAATCATCGATGATTTGTGATCCTTTCTGTTCATTCCACTCATGTGATCCAATCGATTACGGTACACTAGTGTGGTCTTCTTAATACGAAAACAAAGCTGTTTATTGGCGCTAACAATACATATACGACTCATATATTCGCAGAGTATTGAATGCGTCGCGACGCTTCCATGCTACTCCATGTAGTTTATATGTGCAGCGAAGACGGCGGGTCTGCTCTCTTCTAATCGATTGTCACTTTGACGATGCGTCCGTAAAGCTTTTCGGCGTCTTTATAACAAAACTTACAAACCGTTCCTTTGTCACTCTTTAAAGAGGGGCGCGTTGTAACTTTAACCATTACACGCTTTTATCACTTTTACGATAAGTTTATAAGTTGTTTGCTTGCTGGCAATTTTACTGTTTGTTACCTTTATGTGTGGTTTTCAACCTTTTAATGGCCGTTATTGTTTGAAGAGCGAATTGAAATGGATTAACTACTGAAAAAAAAAAAAGATTTTGTTTTTACTTTAAAATTTAAACAATTTTTTAAAATTATTTATAGTAAATAAAGTTTAGAATGAAAAAATAATAAAATAAATTTTAAAAAAGAAAGCAATGAAATTATAAATATTAGATTTCTGAATGTTAACTAAACTAAACTCAAGCAGAATTTAAAAAAAACACCCCAATTTTATATAGATTTAATGGCCATCTTTGCAGAATATAAAACTGAATTAAAAAATACTAATAAAGAAAGAAAACACCTTCTCCTTAAAACACAAATTCAATTAGACTGTCATAAAAGCTTCTCCTTTTATTACTATAACGATTAGTAGCCTTCGAGTAAAGTAAGAAAATGAAAAAAAAAATGCAAATAAAAATAAAAAAAGTATTAAAATAAAGACAGAGAAATGAAGAGAGAAAAAGCGAAACTTTGCCAGAGGGAGAGCAATTACCGGCGGCACTGGAATTTTACATCGCTGTTCCATCATCACGGAGAGCGCAGAGTTTCCTGAACTTTTCGTTTTGCATGCTGCTGGGCTGCTGAACTTCGAATGCTTTCCAAACTCCTCTCCTCTACAGTGTACAATCACACGAAACTCCTTTCGTGTTTCATTATTTCATTTTCCACTACTACTACTACTACTACTACTGCTGTACTACCTAGCAACCTATATTATTGTGTACCTGCAGAACAGCAGTTTTCGATCGAATGAGCAAACTGAAACTTCCTGTTTTTTACTAACAATCTAACAATCTACTACTGAGGATCAATGTTGTGCCGAACATAATTCATTGTTGTGTGAACTAATCAATTCGCTGTTTGTTATTCTTGCCAAAAAAAAAAAAAACAAAAAAAAAACTCTGAAAAACTGGCGTCGCTTCCTGAGCGACCGAAAATAATTATGTAAAATTGTGTTTTCTTTGCTTTTTCCTTGCAGGGAATTATCGCTGTACTATTCGATATCGCAGGAGCAGGACTACATTTGCAGCAAGAACGATCATTCCGGTATGCATTACTGTCGCGACTTTCCGGCCTTTCGCGACGGAAACGTCACCTGCAATCTCACCTACGACGAGTACCAAGCCAATAATTCGGGCGGCTGCATCAATTGGAATCAGTACTATACGAATTGCACCGAGGGCGTCAAGAATCCCTTCCAAGGCACTATATCCTTCGATAATATCGGTCTTGCTTGGGTCGCCATCTTTTTGGTAATTTTTTTTTATTTTATTTTTTCTTTATTAATTAATTTATTTCTTTATGAATTTTAAATTTTCCAGGTAATTTCCTTAGAAGGATGGACTGATATTATGTACTACGTCCAAGATGCTCACAGTTTCTGGGATTGGATTTATTTTGTGCTTTTAATTGTTGTATGTATTTTAAAATTTAAATTTAATTTTTTTTTTATGTATTTAAAAATCAAATGTATTGAATGTGAAGGCGCCGGGTTAAGCTAACAGTTTTTTTTTTTTTTTTCTTTTAGATCGGATCGTTTTTCATGATAAACCTTTGTTTGGTCGTCATAGCCACGCAGTTTTCCGAGACGAAGAAGCGCGAGATGGAACGCATGAAGATGGAAAGGGCTCGTTTTCAAAGCTCGAGTACCCTGGCTTCCAGTACCAATAACAGCGAGCCGACCAGTTGCTATGCCGGTAATTAAAATCGCTAAAATCGCTGAAATCGAAAGCACGCGAGCAATGTCTCTGTCGATTATTAAACTGTTGCTACCATTTAAATGCTTCAACTGTTTCGATGAAACTTTTGAAATATTTATTAAATTAAATGCGAAATCCGCATTTTTTCGTCGAAATTCAAAAATTTCAAAATTTCAAAAGGACTAGGAAAGGTAAAATTTGTAATTTTTTTTTTTGCGCAGAGATTGTTAAGTATATAGCACACTTATGGCGTCGCGGTAAGCGGAGGATCGTTAAGAAGATCCGTCTGATAAGACACAAAAGGAAGCAGCAGCGCGAAAACGAACGAAAAGTCATCTCCGGCGAAACGATCAGGCTTAATTACAATAAGCGTCATCATCCGTGCTGTCCCAAGCTTAAGAACTTGGTAATTACTTTTACTTTTTCATTTTTCGTTCATCATTTGTGCGAAATATGTTCTCTGCTTTTGTTTATTCTTTGAGCTTTTAGGTTTTTTTTTACTTATTTTTACCCTTAATTAATAAAAATTATTTTTTTATTATTTTTAGTTTTTTTTTTTAATTAATAAAAACGATTTTTGTTTTGTGTTTGTCGATTCGTTAGCCTCATAAAGGACATGTGGATTCGTCGTTGATGCATCAGGGAATTTGCGGTACGCCGACCAGTTCGATCCCGCCGAAGGATAACGACGGACGCTCGTCGCTTGCGAAGGACAACCAGAAGGACGACGATCCCGAGTCGACGTCCGTTTCAATTTCGGCTACCGATTATACCAAATCCAGCCTGCATCCGTATTCCAAATCTAGTAACAACAATGAGGTTTGTTCCTTTTCTTTTTTAATTTATTTGATAATTTTTTAATTAAATTTTCTTTTTTTCTTATGGAATTTGCTTTTTCTTCTAATTAAAATTTGATTTTTAGTGTTTTCAATTTTTAGTTTTTTAACTTTTTATAAGTTTTTTTGTATTGTTGTTTACAGTCTGCTCCTAGAAGAAGATCTTCGGTGATGTTCAAAAGTGTCGTGGTCCTGCACGGCAACGGGAATCCTTCGAATTCTTCTTCCGCCGTTGTCAATGCCGAAAATAAGAAGAATATTTGCTCCAGTGAGAAAATGACGCAAACAGGTAGGATTTTAAACATTTTTCCTTTTAATATAGTACTTTTATATTAGTTCTTTAAAAGAAAAAAGAATTTTCACCGGAAAAATAAAGAAAAATAATATAAAAGCAGCAGATGCTTTTGATGCTTTGTACGTCGAATATTTTCCAACTGAAACCGAGGTGTCAGTCAATCAAAGATGACGTTTTTGTTTAGTGAAAAGGATCCAAAGGACCTAAAGGTATTAAAGGAAAATTGGACGACTACTTTACACGTAGCTTGCAACTCTGAAACGAGCTAAAATAAGGAAAAATAAAAAAAAGTAAAGCAGAAGTAAAAAGTTAAGTGCTCGTTGCTAATCCGGATTAAATCTTCGATCTAGCGCGGATCTAGCTAGCAACTGCTTTAATAATACGACAGATCGATAAAACGCTTTTCTTCTAGCGACTTAAAACGAACTTTCTTTCTTTTCGTGTCCAATTTGAGAAATCCGAGTGGAAAATCATCGTAAAAAGTTTTCTGTTTTTACAACTACAACATTTATAATTATAGTAATAATTTTTTTTTCAAAACTTTAAAGTTTCTTTTTCCTCTAAAAAAATAAAAATATATAAATTACAAAAAAAGAAGTTTTTTTTTTATTGGCTTTTGTAAATTAGGCGATGGAAACATTTGGCAAATCTCCTCGCCTTTGGGCAGCAGTCAGCAAATAATCCAATCGGCTGCCGAATACTGCGACATGATGGAAGGCCAAACGATGACGTGCCAGGAGCTACTAGCCCTCGGAGGAATCAACGCGGCTTTACCCACCGGGCATGCCTTGGACGTTTTCTTCAGCTCGATTTCGAAACCGCGCGCTTCCGACACGGCATCCGAGAACTACTTGCAGCAGCAGCAACTGGCCGACGAAGAGTTCTCCTGTTGCCAGGACATGTGGACCAGCGATGCAGAATACCGCAACGCGACCAGATCGAAGTGCTACGTCTTGACTTGGCTCACGCTCAAAGCCATCCTGCGCTTCCTGCAGATTATGCAGCACGCCATCAAAGTCCTGGTGGAGCACAAGTACTTCCAGCAGGGTATCCTAGTGGCCATCCTCATCAACACCTCATCCATGGGAATTGAGTACCATCAGCAGCCGAAGGAATTGACTTATATTGTGGAGATTAGTAATATTGTCTTCTCCGGCATCTTCGCCGTCGAAATGCTGCTGAAAGTTATTGCCGAAGGCCCTTTTGGATACATATCGAACGGATTCAATGTTTTCGATGGGGTTATTGTTATTTTAAGGTAATTAACTGTTTCTTTTTTAATTATTTTTTAGTGTTTTTTTTTTTTCGATTTAAAATGTAATTTTATGAAAATTGTTTTTGCTATTTATTAGTGCCGTGGAGATTTTCCAAAAGTATTCCGATGGAACGCATACCGATTCCGGATTGTCGGTTCTAAGGACCTTTCGCCTGTTACGCATTTTGAAATTGGTGCGCTTCATGCCGAATTTGCGCCGGCAATTGTTTGTCATGTTGCGGACAATGGACAACGTCGCTATTTTTTTCTCGCTGCTTATTCTTTTCATATTTATCTTCAGGTAAGCTGCTTTTTTACAAGTTGGAAATTAATTTAAAATGATTAATTGAAAAATAAGCTAAGTGTTAATTATAATTAATAATAATTGAAAGAAAAAACAGGATAATCAAATGGTGTAAAGGGTGGCAGTTAAAAACTTCAAAAAAAACTTCAAAAAAAAAAAAGAAAAGAAAAAATGAAACGGCAGCCACTAATTTTTCCATTTTTTGTTTTTATTTTTATATATTTTCAAATACTCTGAACTCTAAACTCTGAACTTTGAACTCTAATTCTGCAATCTGCAAACTGAACCTATACTTTCCGAACACTCTATACACACACTTTTTAAAACTTTTCAATTTTATACTATTCACCTACTGTACTCTCTAATTTATTATCGTAATATACAGGGTGATTTTATATTTTGATTTTCTGATATGCGAAGAGCACAAATTGAGCATCTTTTTTAATAAAAAAAAAAATAATTTGAAATTTTCACACAAATCGCAATTATAATCGCAATTTTAAAAATTCAAAAAGAAAAAAAAAATAGCGCAATTTACACTGTGTGTTTTGTGTGCAAAATGATAATGTGATTTATGAGCAGGTAACTTTTTCTAGCATCTTGGGTATGAACTTGTTCGGTTGCAAGTTTTGCGACGAGAAAAACGCCGAGGGCAAGTGTGCCAATAATGAGGACGAGTTGAAAGATAGGAAAAATTTTGACTCTCTCTTGTGGGCCCTAGTTACCGTTTTTCAGGTACCTATTTTATTAATTTTTTAACCCTTTTTCTCTTTTTCTATTATCATTATTACCACTATTACTATTTTATCAAACAAAGAATTATATTACCTAACAAATGATTAATTATTGTCCTTTAAAACTTACTTTTTATGCTTTAAAATTAAAAAATTCAAAAAAAAAATACAAACAAAAAAAATTTATATTATTATACAATACAAGAAAAACAGTAAGAAATGTCTTGAAAATTTGCGAAAAAGGCCCGTTCAGCATTCCAATTACTCAGCTGAAAAGGTACGTAAAGAGAAATAACTCTTTAATATTAATTTTTACTACTTTTAAAGAGTTCTTTAAGTAATTCATTTGGAAAAAATACAATGCATGGTTATCACCTACGTTTAGTTAATTTAATTAACCTCAGTAAATACCCCAGTAAATAATTTTTAATCACTTTTTGCGATTTATTACATTTATTATTATTACTAATATAATTATTAATATAATCTCACTGATAATATTTGCACCTGGATTTTCTAAGTTTTTTTTTTTTAATAATATCCATCATTAATCTGTCGCTGATTAAGTCTTTTGTCAATTCTTTTTTCCTGTTCTTTCTGTCTGTTTCTCTGCTACCTTTAATGTCTCTTTATTTTCTCTTTTTGTCTCCAAATCTTTTTATTAAAAAAAAAATCAATGGCTATTTTTAAATTATTGTTTAATTTCATTGTTTTTTTTTTTGTTTTTTTGGAAAGTCGATTGGTAAATGTTGTTGCTCATTTGTTTGTCACAAAGACTAACAATTCATACAGAATTAACAACAACAACAACAACAACAACAAGAACAGTGTGTGAAATTATCCGATTTGTCACCCTTATACCATTTGCAATTGCAACAGATGATTAATTTGTTAAAAATCAGTAGAAATTAGTTTGTAGGAAATAATATTTCAATTTTTTTACATTTATTATTTCATTTTTTTTAGCAAAAACACACACGGCACATATTTTTTATATTTTTCATTTTAGAGAGGTTCACTTCTTTGAGGTAGTTTTTTTTTTAAGTTTAGTTTGTTTTAAAGGGAAAAACAAGACTTTAATTAAAAACAAAATGTAGAGGCTTTTAGGGTAGTTTTACAAATTTACAAAGCACTTTAGCTAGAAAATATAATGAATTTTAATACAAAATACAGAGAAAACTGTGTCTTCCTTTTTATACAGCTTTTTTATATATTTATATTTTTTTGTTTTTGGTATTTGCTTTGTGTTAATTTTTTGTTTTTAATTGTTTTTGTTTTTGTCTGTGTGTGTGTCGTGTATTGCGCAATTAATATTTGCTTGGTACTGCTGCCGTATTTAAAAAACGTATTTTTATTATTGTATTTTGCGAAAATCTGCTGGACAAGTAATTGAAAACTTTAAAACTAAATTTAGATTTCAATTTTTATTAATTTTGATTTGCGATATTTATTTTTTTAAGTCAAATTTAATTTTTAACTGCAAAATATATATTTAATTTGATTTTGAATTAAAGAACTTAATTTTTTTAAGTTTTAATTAAAGAAAAACTTATTATTTTCAAATTTTAAGTGAAAAAATAATGAAAAAAAGAAACGAAAAAGCTGTAAACCTTTTGTGGACACTTGCAAGAAACTACTTTTCCAGCAGTTCTTCAAAAGTAACTTGTACTTTGTACTTTGATGATGATATGTCGATGATGATGATGATGATATGTATAACACCGCTATGATGTTGACAGCATCCTTGGCATGTACTTATTTGGTGGTAAGTTTTGCAAGTACACAGACGAGTCGGGAGTAAGTAGAGAGTGTTCCTGTGAAATGATCGTGCGACAGGACAAGAGATGCGAATGCGATCGGAAACACTTCAATAATATCTTGTGGGCCACGGTCACCGTCTTCCAAGTAAGATCCACGTAACAAACACATTTTCTTTTACATCTTTTACATCTTATCACTCACTTAAGTAATGTAATCTTAAAAGAAAACCCTCAGAAACAATAAAAAACACTGAAAAATTCCAATAAAGAAACCTTTAAAATCATTCAATAATTAATAAAAAATTCAAATTGAAAAAATGTACAAAAAACAACTTTAAAACACTTAAAAAAAAAAAAAAAATAGAAATTAATAAGCAAAAGCAAAAGAAGAAGAAAAATACAAAAGGATAATAGAAAAAATAAAAATGCGGGAAAATTAATTAATTAATTAAACCGCAAAGTGATTAGCGACTTAGCTTAGATTTAGCGATGCGTGACGTATGTGTTTTAGATCCTGACGCAAGAAGATTGGAACATTGTGCTGTCTAATGGCATGGCGAAGACGTCGCACTGGGCCGCCCTATATTTCGTCGCATTGATGACTTTCGGCAATTACGTGCTGTTTAATTTGCTGGTCGCCATCCTGGTGGAGGGATTCAGCTCGGAGAGGAACGAGCGGCGCGAGAGGGAACAGCGCGAATTGGCACGCAGGAAAATGTCCTGTCTGCTCGAACAAAACCTGCGGGAGAGCTCCGATGGAAGCAGCAGATCTTTAACTAGTTCTTCCTGTTCATATCAACATGTAATTTACATTTTATTCATTTAAAATTTCCTTTTTTTTTTTCTTTTTTTTTTATCTTTAAAAAAAAAATTAATAATTTTAATTGTTTATTTATTTTTTCATAAAGGAAATGAAAAACTATTGGAGATCGGCAGAGGAATTGCGAAAAATCAAACATCTGAATGGACAGCATCGGAATTCCTGTTTCGGCGACATTAAGGAGAGCAATTACGACGACGAGCCGAAATGCAACATCGAGAAAGAGTCGAAGATGAGGAATCCGTCGGTGCAGGTTTCGCCACCTGTGATTACGCATACCGCAGCCACGCCGCAGGATTCCCCGAATACCACGCTCGATGAGTTTCCCGAGTTTAGATACAGCGTCACGCACGTTTCCAATGAGAAGGCGCCGGGCTCGGCTGCTGATGCTGTTGCTGCTGGAGGCCCTAATTTGCCGGACACTTCTCCTAGTTTTACCAATTCTTCATCAATTCACAAATCGGTAATTTATTTATTTAAATTTTCTTTTTTACTTTTAAATTTTCAATTTTTTTTACATAAAAAATCATTTTTTAAATTTTCTATGAGATTTTCAAAAGGAAAATTTAATTCAAAGTTTTGTTATGGTTCCGGGTGCAGAAAATATGAAATATTTATTGGAAAACTTTACTGCTAAACTACTGTTGTAAATCAAATATCAAGAAACAATGTCCTGCAGCAGTATAATTTAATTTCCACTAGTTTTTCCTTTGGAAACTTACAGTAATTTCAATTCTACAATACTTTTGAAATTTTCTTTAAAAGTTTAATAAACTTTTCTCATTTTTTAATAATTAAACAACAAATTTAATAGAAAATTATTTTTTATATGTGTAGACAACAAGTATGCCGGGACTATTGAAACCGCCATCGTTATCGCCGCCGCCGATGTCGTTCAGTAAATTCGAGAAGCCCCCGTCGCCTCCGCTGGCCTCCGCCAAGATCATCACCCACAACGAGCGCATCGGATCCAAGATAACAACTTTCAGCGAAAAAGTGGGTCCTTCGAAGGCGCCCCGTCCTATCAATCGCAAATGTTCGTGGAAATTAGGATCGCGAAGCAGCTTAAAGCAAAGCCGCAAAAAGAACCGCAGCGTCAGCGATTCCGATGCTATGCCTCTGAACAATGGCCGCGATTTGGACCATATTCTGTGCAATGGAGCCGGCGTAACCCGTCATGTAATTCTTTACTTAAATTAATTAACTAATTAACTATTTAATTCTTAATTTTTCATTTAAAAAATTAATAATTAGGCCAGTTTACTGCAATCGACATTCCGCATTCAAAACGACACGCAAACCGATGCACCCAACAACCGAACCCCCAAAGGCCTAAGTCCGCCGAATTCAATGCGCCACTTGGCCGCCCCCTCAGTTTCGATTGCCAATTTGACGCGTCGCAATTCGCTCGCGATGTCGACGGCGTCGCAATGCAAGGCCACCTGCAACCAGAAAACAATCAACGAGCTCTGCTACGAGAACAACGGCGAGAAAGCGATTAAGCTGGAGCAGGAATTGCATCCGGATTCGGCGAAAGCTGCTGCGAAAGCCGATAACAAACTGCGACGGCTTTTGTTGTACTTGGAGCCGAAGAGTTACATGATCGAACGCGACGACTTTTCGCTGTATCTGTTTCCGCCGCAGAACCGATTCCGGCAAATGTGTCGCACGCTCGTCAGCCGCAAATGGTTTGATAACGTCGTGCTGCTCTTTATCGCCCTCAATTGCATTACGCTGGCGATGGAACGACCCAATATACCGCCCAATAGTGCCGAGCGCCTCTTCCTCTCCACCAGCAATTACGTGTTTACGGTCGTCTTCACGCTGGAAATGTTCGTTAAGGTAAATTGCGCGCTCGCATGCTAAATGTTTATGCCGCACCCTATATTCGCTTTGGCAATGGCCTAAAATGTCGTTTGATCTGTCGTGTTTCTGCCTAATGCCTCATAGGTCGTCTCTTGGGGAATGTGCTATGGCGAGGACGCTTATTTCACTTCCGGATGGAACATCATGGACGGATCGTTGGTCATTATCTCTATTGTTGATCTGCTCATGTCTTTGATCAGCGAATCGAGTCCGAAGATTTTTGGAATTTTAAGGGTTTGTTTTGCTATTGGTTTTATTTTTCTAAATTATTCTTTGGTCTTTTTAAATTGTTATTTTTTAGTTTTTTAGGAGTTTTTTAAGTTTAAATATAGTTTTTTGTCGTTGTTTTTTGTTTAGCTCTTTCTTTTCTTGGTTTTTCTTTTATTACTTAAGTTTTAAATGGATTTTCTCTTTAAATTAATTAAATTAATGTTTTTCCTTTTATTTTATTTAATTTTTATCTCTTTAATTATTTTTTTCATTTGTTTTTTTTTACTTAAATAGTAATCCTTTAAAAAATTACATTTTTTTTATAAAATTTTAATTCTTTCAATTTTCTTTATTAATTTTAAGTTTTAAATTTAATTTTTATTAAAATCTTTAAATAAAATATGAAAAATCTTTTAGGTTTTTAGATTGTTGCGTTCTTTGCGTCCACTGCGAGTTATCAATCGAGCGCCAGGACTAAAATTAGTAGTGCAGACTCTTCTCTCATCCCTTAGACCCATCGGGAACATTGTTTTGATCTGCTGTACTTTCTTCATAATTTTCGGTATTTTAGGAGTCCAGGTATTTATTTTTTTCTATTTTAAATCTATTTTAAATACTCCAAAATATGAAGAAAATAATAAAATACATAAAAAATAATAATTTTTAGTTATTCAAAGGATCATTTTATTCGTGCAAAGGACAAGACTTAAAAAACATCCACAACAAAACTGAATGCTTAGACAAAGGATATCTTTGGGTCAACCAAAAATACAATTTCGATGATTTAGGCAAAGCCCTCATGTCCTTATTTGTCCTCAGTTCAAGAGACGGATGGGTTAACATAATGTACACAGGACTGGATGCCGTTGGAGTCGATCAACAGGTAACATTTAAATTTTTTCAGTCATAGTCATTTTTTTTCCTTTACAACTTTTGAAATTTAATTTTTAAAGACTTTTTTGAAATTTCTAAAATTGAATTTAAAATTTTTGGTTTTATTTCTTTTAATGTTATTTATTTATTACATTTTAATCATTTTTAAAGCTTTAAAGGATAATAAAAATAAAATAAAAAAAATGTTTTGATTGTTTTCAGCCGCAAATAAATTACTCAGAATGGCGCCTTTTATATTTTATATCCTTCATTTTACTTGTGGGCTTCTTCGTCCTTAACATGTTCGTGGGGGTGGTAGTGGAAAACTTCCACCGATGCCGCGAAGAACAGGAAAAGGAAGAACGTGTGAGAAGAGCCGCAAAACGGGCTTTGCAACTTGAAAAGAGAAGACGCAGTAAGTTTTTTTCTATTCTTTTTTAATAAATTTTAATAATTTTCTGCATTAATTTTTTTTTTTTATTTAAAATAAAAAACTAAAAATACATTTTTTCTTTTAAGTTTAACTTTTTTTTATTTAAAAATTATTTTTGAATTTTTTTTTTAAAGTTAAAAACTTTTATTACATTTAAAAAAAAATTTTTTTTCTTAAAAGAAATGAACGAACCCCCATATTACATAAACTACTCATCGTGGCGTCTGCTGATTCACAATGTGGTAACATCAAAGTACTTCGACTTGGCCATCGCTGCAGTGATCGGCCTAAACGTGGTAACAATGGCCACGGAAAGCTACAAAATGCCGGAAATCTTAACGTACGTCCTGAAGATTTTCAACTACTTCTTCACCGCCGTCTTCATTTTGGAAAGCACAATGAAACTGATCGCACTGGGCGCCAAATTATATCTGAAAGACAAATGGAACCAACTGGACGTCGTAATAGTGATGCTTTCGATCGTCGGAATAGTCCTGGAGGAACTCAAAAGCAACATCATACCGATCAACCCGACGGTTTTGCGTGTGATGCGCGTGATGCGCATCGCACGCGTCTTGAAGCTGCTGAAGATGGCCAAGGGAATCCGCGCACTTCTAGACACAGTGATGCAGGCCTTACCCCAAGTCGGAAACCTGGGGCTGCTTTTTTTCCTGCTGTTCTTCATCTTCGCAGCACTGGGGGTGGAATTATTCGGCAAATTGGAGTGCAGCGACGAGAATCCCTGCCAGGGCTTGGGCGAGCACGCTCACTTCTCGAATTTCGGGATGGCTTTCCTGACGTTGTTCCGTGTCGCCACCGGCGACAACTGGAACGGCATCATGAAAGACACCCTGAGAGAGGGTTGTGAGAGCGATGCCGATTGCGTGAAGAACTGCTGCGTCAGTCCCATAATCGCGCCGATATTTTTCGTCGTGTTTGTCCTGATGGCGCAATTCGTCCTGGTCAATGTGGTGGTCGCTGTTCTGATGAAACATTTGGAAGAGTCCCACAAGCATCTGGAAGACGAACAGGATTTGGACAATCAACTGGAACGCGAATTCCAAGAGAAGCAGGAACTGGAGGAGCGACGCGAACTTTGCTTGGCTCTTCAGATGGATTCCGAGATGATGATGCAGCCGAAATTGAAACCGTTGACGAAAGTTTTATCGTTGCCTTCAAACTTTATTTACAATCCTCCGCAGACGGAAAAATTGATGCAGAGAAGACAAACTTTGCACTCGCAGAGCTTGCAGCAGCCGGTTTTGGCTTACGAAGACTTCCGCAACATCGACGATTCGCTCAGCGAAATCTACAAGAACAATGACAGTAAAAATCTGCTCTGCACTGAAATAGAAATGAATTACAATAATGGCGGCGAGATGAAGAAGCGGATTAATTCGTTGGCGGTTCCGTTTTTGGAGACTACAGATGTTATTAACTACAGCAGTGCGAAATTTCTGTTTCAAGGCAAGAAAGCGGAGAAAGATGAAGGGGATGCAACGGAAGAGACGCCGTTTTTGTTGCCGGATAACAGTAAAAGACACGATTCGCAGGAAAGCGTCCAGCGGATCATCACGGAGCGACGCAATTTGGATGACAGCTTGAAAGACGTTAACGAATTCGATATTTTCGATGTCAGCAACAGCAACAGTGAAGAGAAGCTAATGGACGAGGGGAAAATCAAAGAGGAAGAGAGGTAAAAGCAATAACTTCTAAAGCAGTTTGTATAACGACCAAAGGAATTAATAATCTCCTGAAAAAATACAAAAAAAAATTGAAAACTCAAGGAACGATGTTATTTTCAATGGTATTTTTTAATTTAAAACTTTTCAGTTTTATCAGTTACTTTAAAAGTTTTTACTTTACAAAGTTTTTACAGTTTTAAAAAGAACAAACCTTAGATGCTATAAAAACTGTTAAATTAATTAATTACTAATTACTCTATTGATAAATTAGTAATGTAAACTTCTCGTTAATTGATGAAATCAATTACTTAATAATGAATTAAAGTAAAAACAACTTTTTAAATGAAAAGTAATACGAAATAAAAAAGGAAACCAAAAAAAAAAAGGCAAAAAGGAATTTAAAAATAAATTCGACAATCTAAAATAGCCTTCTTCAAGTAGACTTTTAGTCGTTTCTTATAGGCGAAATTAAACAATTAAAAACACAAAACGATAATAATAACAAAGCGAATTTTAATAGGCAATTATAAAAATTGTAAAATGTAAAAAGTGTCTTGAAAATGTTAAAAAAAAAAAATAACAGAAAACTTTTTGTAGCGATCCTTCCCGGTTCGGTTTTTTTGAGTTGTCGGGGCCGTCTGTGATATTTTAGGACCCCAAAAACTTTCAGTTTAATCTTCTCTCTTTTATTCGATTTCCATCTCTTATTCTATATCTATACTATACAAATGATAATTATGTCAATTGGAAATAATTATTAAATTAAATTTAAAAAGAAAAAAACAAGAAAAAACTATGCCTCTTTGTAAATATATTTAACATTTAAATAATTTAAAGTTGAAAAAGAAAATGCACCATTTTCGCCATTGGAAAGAAAAAAACAAAAAAAAAAACAATTCTTGTGACGAAAACCTAAAGAAAAATCAATACTTTCTTTGTAAATATTCAAATTAAATTTAAAATTATAAAACCTGTGCCTTCTCCTTGCATAAAACACTTTCTATTTTTAATTTCATCCTCTCTTTTCAATTGATAACATCGTCAAGCAGAAAAATAATTGAAAAACTATTGTTATAAAATATTTAAGGAAAAACTATAGAGAGAAACTATAGGAAAATTGTTAAAAATTTAAAATAAAAAGAAACAGAAACAAGAAAATCCTATAAAACGAGAGCCTAAAAATCTAATTGCGTGTGTAATTAGAAATTAGTTATTATTGAATTGAAATTAAATTAAATTAAATATTATAAAGTGGTGGAAATAGTTGTCTCGATTGTACAACTTCGATATATTGCTCTTTAGCTTGTAAGATGTTAATTATTGTTTCTGTTTTCATTAATTATTAATTAATTATTAATTTAATTAATTAATTATTAATTTAATTAATT
>JASKGO010000228.1:0-10111 GCA_030556065.1 Holobus sp. GC000080
TTGCTTCGTCCTGTAAATATCTCTTGTCATATTTAATTATTAACAGGCACAAATTTCGGTTCAGTTTTTCGTAAGTATGGTTTGTAAATGAATATAGTAATCGAAAAGCACAATTATAGTAGAATACTAAAGTTAATCGTTAACATCCTAAGAATATCCTAGACATAATATAATTAGTTATTTGTCAGCTCATCAAATTTAGTAAGTCGGTGATCAACGCAAAAACAGTGTATTGCTTACATTTATTTTATGTAGGCAATCGAATAAAAGATTTTCTGCCGTTAATCGTGTGACATTTCGAATATTGTACAGTTTATGAATGAGTGCAACTGATGATGAAAAGAGTGAGAACCAAATCACAGATGCAGCACTAATTTTATAGTACTATTTTAAAAATTAAAATTTTAGTGTATATACTGTTTAATACTGATTCTAGGGCTATTTTCATTAGGCTTAGATCCCGCTAAAGCGTATTTTACACATTTAGGCAGACCAACTGAAAACACAAGTACAGTTTTACGTTAGTTCATAAATCAGAACAGTGTTTTTTATATTCTGCAGATTTAGGCGAGAAAGCAAGATTCTGCAATTGTATGAAAGTATAAAAGTGCTTTAAGGACGTTTTCTCCATTAACATACAGTGGGACAAAAGTCTAATGATCTGTATAGATTTCTTACGTTTCCTTTTCTTAAAAAATTCTTGTAATGTTGTAACAAATATTTATATATTTTTATATACAAGATGTTGAGTTGAATGACAGAACATAAGGAATACAATTTGAAATTTTTCATTTGCAATTATTGATTTTGTAAAACCAATTGAAATTTAAGTTGGCATCTGGTTTGCTTTGATTTTGAATTTTCTTTTAAATTTTAATAGATTTTTTGTTAAAAAATATGAATTAAATTTAAACAGTTCCACCGTAACAGTTAATTTTGTTTTTTATTCATTGAAATATAGTATAAAATCCATTTTATATATAGCAGCTAAAGAATTAAATTTAAAATTAACTTTAAAACACCTAAATGTCCCTTTAATCGCTAATTAATTAATTTTAAGTGAAAACCCTTTTGTTCCGTCATTCAGCTCACCATCTATATAATAACATTCATACGTAATTTAAGCAGTTTCTATTTGAATAGTAATACTTCTTACTTCGTAATTAGTAACAAATTCATTAATCTAAAGCTACTGCAGCTTAATTACAACCCCACATTCCGAAAGAGATCAACAGTAAACTACTAAAAAACAACCGAAATGGGAAATGATGGCAAACGTGGGGCTAATTTGTACATACAGTAGTAGTTGTATAAAGCTAGATGCGAAATACTGATTACTGACCGATTAAAGTCGTTTTAGGTTTATTTATTTATTTGTAATAGTATAGTACTTGAAAGCCGTTACTATTAATGTCAGTACTTAGATGCTACGCCGCGCGCGAAAAGAAACATCATTCATCTCTTAATTAGCGGTAACCGGTTGCTGATGCATTAATTAATTAATTTTAAATGAAACAATTAGTTCACGTTTGTCTTCCGATAGGGAACAATTTAAAGCCATATTGTAGTATCAGATGCGTGTAGTTAGTTTATAATTACAATAATATGTATGCATAAGAATGGCTAGACGCTATAATTAAGTCGGTATTATTGTGCTTTTTGACTCGCGACGATTCTTCGTTTAGATCGTTATGCTGATGCTGATAAAAACAGGTCAGATGGTCCACACTTGGACCTTTTCGGCGACTACACACCAACTGGCGTGATCATAATACGACGAAATGATGTGTAAATTCTCTACGTACTTCTCTATTAGTTGGTCCAGTTCGCCGTCTCTGAAAACGTGATAGTACCGGTGGTAGGTGATTTCACCGCCGACGTTGTCGGACGGTAAGGATTCCTGCGACGTGTCGCTTAACAAATTGCTCTTGTCCATTTTGCCGCTGCCTAAACTTTTGTCGTCAAAGGATGCGGAGTGCGGCGTCGATTTTTCTGTCATCTTGCTGTTACTGCTGCTGCTGCTGCTGTTGTTACGATTGATGGCTTTCCACTCGGGACAAGAGGCCAAAGATGCTGTGCTGCCGGTACCGATGTCGCTGTACCGGCTGCTGGTGTCTTCGGTCGATTCGTTGGAGTTGTTGCAGTTAGGACTGCAGGATGAGTCGCAGGAATCCATTGAGGAAGTACCGGTACCGCTTTTACTCAAGTGTGGCTTGCACCACGCTTGCGATGAGGTTTCTTCCAATTTGGTGCCGTAGCTTCCGTTACTGTTTATTTTTTGCGGGTATTTTTGCTGGTGCGGCTGCGTGCCGTTTTCCGGCAACTTCGTCTTCCTGCGGAACGTATTGACGCAAACACAGTTTAATTGTTTACACCTTAGGCAGTCATTGGCCAACAGTAATTGTTTATCACTAGCACTAAGTTTAGCCAAGTACTCGTTCTGCTTCTGAATTTCGGCACTCAGTTTGGATAAATCCTGAAGCTCCTCGCTCAAGCGATGGATATAGGGTTCGTCGATATGTTTAATGGCATTTAGGTCGTTGTTATCGTTGCCGTTTAATTGATATTGGTCGATTTCGTGCAGCAACTTTTCGCTCAACTTGTCGGCGAAGTCGCTCAAATGTCGATGGCACTCTTCGTCGTTCCAATCGGGATCCAGAAGCGGGATCCGGTCGTCGGTGTTGTAGTGATGCGCAATTAAATTTCGCCTATCATCAGTCTTATTTTCTCTACTTCTTTGACTGGCCGTTAAGCGGGGACTTGATCTGACCACTCGTTCCACAGCCGAATCTAAAGACTCCGCCACGTCTCTGGCTGCTTGCAGCAATGCCGATCGGTCCCGGTGCCCTTGTCGAAGCTCGGGAAAGCGGAACTTACGCTCCGAGTTGACACTGATTACGGAGTCCACCGAATCGGGCGAGCTCACAGCACTAGAATCGCTATCCTTATCGTCCGTTTCGGGATTAAACAATTCCAATGATAGCATCTTGGGTAATGGTTTCGCTACATTTTCCGATTTCCCGTTGCTGACGCTCGAATGCCTTACGATCGGATAGTTGGACGACTTTTTCATACCAAAGCCGGGTTTGGCGCTCAATAGTTCCTTGATTTTTCGTATATTTTCCTCTTTTTCCACTGACTCGTTGTTCGTCATATCACTTGGGTACCGTTCGTCCCTTTGGCTACTGTTTGACGCATTGAATTTCGGAATGGGAACTACTTGATATTTCTTAGCTAAATTAGACGGTTTCTTTTCGATTTTTTTACTTGGGCATTCTGCGGCGCTCTTTGTTGGATTCACTTTCGGATTATTTGACGAGGTTTTCGAATCGGTCGGCGATAGAATACTGACTGTAGATGGTTTTGGTGAACTAAGCTGCTTAGTTAAAGGATAAATAGTTAAAGGCATTTGTTTGATTCGAGGACTGGTAGGACATGAGGACTGCTTGATCCTAGGGGAATTTGGGACGGAAGAATTATTGTTAGTTAAGTTAACTCTAGGACTGGTGGGGCCAGGTGATAGACTAGTGGTAGGTGACATAGGATTCGATTTAGGGACAAAAATCACCGAAGCAAAACTATCCTCTGAATCTACACTCGTGTCACTTTGCAAACTGCTATCTTTTGACGAATCCGAACCGTCTTCTTTGCTGGAACGTCTTTCGCCATTTTCGGATCCCTGCGGCGTCCGTCTCTGCTGCTGCAACTGACTAACGCTCGCAGTTTCATCTTCCGGTATCGTTTGCGGCGATAATAATTCAGTACTTTTCCAATGCTGGAAAATGCGCACAAAACCGTTCTTCAAAGTGGTGCCGGTCCCTTGCATACTACTGGAAACCTTAATGCGATTGAAGCCGGTGCGAATTAGTTGAAGTCTTCGTGCAGTCGACGTAAACAAATAATTATCTCTAAAGTTATCGAAAGAATAGTTCTTCTGGTAGTGATAAATTAAATCTTCGTTTAATGACGATTGCTTATGAATGTTCCGCTTCAGTTTTTCTTTTTCTTGTAAACGCTCCGCAGACATCAGTTCTTCATTGAGTGATCTCTGTTTGATAAACCTGAAGCCCTTTGAATCTCGCGGAGGTAAAAGCAGTCCATCGCCCGAATCCATCGAATCAATAGTTTCATCTTCGTCGTCGCAAATACTTCTCTTCTGTTTCACCAACTTGTGTCGTTTGCTTTTTCCTTCACTATTACCGCCACTTATTAAACTTGCAGTGGAGCTCACCGTCGATAAATCATCGTTGCTAAGAACTTTCAGATTCGTTTCCTCAGCGGGCGCACTGCGCTGCTGGTTAATATCCGCTTTAGTTATATTGGTGAGGCTTCGGCTTTTTAGATTTGTAACATCGGTCATGATTTGAGACGAGGGAAATGTTTGTCTTCTCTTCTGAGGCAACTCGTCTTCGTCGACTCGTCGCAACTCAATGGGCAAGTCTTGAGCGTCGCATTCGCAGCAACATTCGCAACCGTCCGGATCGTACCTTTTGCCGCATGAAGGTTCTTCTTTGCTCGTGGACCACGTATCCAAAAACCATGGCTTGTGGCTGGTACCTAGGCGACCCACTCTTCTTCCGCCAGCAAGTTTTTGAATTGCCCTCCGAACGAAACTGTAGCAAGTTTCGTTGGGACTACTTAAACTGCCGCTTCCAGGAGATTGGGCCTTTTGATCGAAGGATTTTTCACTGCGTCTCGTCTTTCCGCGCTTCTTCGATCTACAACAATAACATATAACGTATTTTTTGGCATTATTTTAGTTTTGTAATTCAATTAAGGAAAATACCTGTTGTTTGTTTTCCCGGATTCCAAAATGTGATCGCAGGCATGGTAATGAATACACTCATCTTCTTCGGACGTATTGGCAGTATTGGTTGTCGAAGTTAGAGCCAATGAAGGGGTGCTGAGTTGCCGGTGTCTGTGCCACGGGACCAGGACATCTTGCGACTCGAACTTGCGATGATTCTGCTCCATGGACCATACCGATATAATCAGGCGACCGCCTATTCTTAAAACCCGGGCCAACTCTCTGAGCGCGCAAACTCTTCGTTCGGTTGTGGCGAAATGATGGACCACCGCAATGGAAAGAACAGCGTCCAGACTTTCATCTCGAAATGGCAAAGCTAGATTGTCCAACAGAAGGACTTCCTGCTGTTGTTGTTTGGCCAAATTGCAGAGTTTCTTGGATTTTTCGCCACCGATATTGTAGATGGAAGTGTTGACGTTCAAGTATTTGCCAGTGCCGCAGCCTACGTCGCAAACCAGTGAGCCCGGCTCCAAGCTTTCGATGAACTCCTGGACTCGGGGCCACGGTTGGCTTTTAGTGTTCTCGCAAAATTGTTCGTACACATCATGTACGTAAGCTTGCTCTAGTGCCACGCTACGGGCCAATTTATCATTGGACATCTTACAATTCCTGGAAAGCATTTTTAAGAATTAATTGTTTTGATTCTAGAATCATTTACTCGTATTGTACTAATAAAAAAGTTTTTGCTGAGTCATTCATTACATATTTCCAATGAATGATATTTACACTTCAAGTGTAAAAATTAAGATGTTTAAAAACAATGAAAAAAAAAACTGCAGAAGAAATGAAACGTAAATTGACCGGCGCCTTCATACGCAAAATGAAAGGGATTTAAATTGAAATTTATATATTTTTCAAAGTAATTCTTTATAAATTTTGTGTTATGGGGATTTTAAACAATTTGAGACTGAAGGGAAACTAGCATATTAAAAATGTTTTCAATTTAATCATTAATAAGCGGTATGGACCGGCGCTTTCACATCCAAAACGTAAGGATTATAAATTTCAAATTAAAAGTTTAGAAATTGTTTATAGGAATTGATTTAAACTAACTTTAAACTCTTTACAGCTGAGAGAAACATATTCGTGAATCTTATCTTTAATATAGGTGTTAATATTTACTATTAACCGGCCTTTTTATATCCTTTTTTCGGTAATTTTAACTCGCAACAATAAAAATTCAAATTTTTTCCTAATTAATATGTTTTAGTCACAATTTTAGTAATATAAAGAATAACAGTGAGAACTATAATTTGTTTAATTTAAATTTGAAGCAAGAAGTAAATGTTTTATATTAATTTTTCATTGTTATCTAAACTAAAAAGGATATTAATAACAAATAATATTAAAATCATGCAAAATTGTTAAAAACTCTAAATGAAGATGAATGACAATTAATATACCAAAACCAAAGGAGACAAATTTCGAAATACTAGAATTTTCCGCCTTTAAGAACAACTAAAATGAAAAAACAACAAAATTATATTTTTTGTTTTTCTCGACAATTCGGATGGAAAACAAAAACAAGATCCTAGGAAAATCAGATAATAAACGATTCTTCCGTATCTTGGTGTATATGTTTGTATTGATCCGCACACGAATTCTCTCCATCCCTTATGCCGTGTCTTCTTTCCGCCCACGTAAATGCACGGCACGATTTTCCCCATTTCCCACCAACGGCTCGTTCATTCACAAAAACCAACATCGCTATTTGGGCCAAACACACGGCTCGCACCAATAAATCTAAATAATTCCCAAGGAAAAACGAAAAACCAACAGAGACGTACCTCGACCGCCAACTAAATCAGTTTCCCCGCGGTCTGCAGGAGTAGTACATTATCCAAACTCCATGAAGATCTAATTCGAGCAACGCTAATGTGTATCGGCACGAAGCAGTTCACCGTTTCGATAACAAAACGAACGGATTCATTCAGCAGCTCAATCACAGACATTTTGCGGACACACAAACAGATCACTCTCGACCACTTAATTGGCGTTTCACGAATCCATCGCTTTTGCAATTCTATCAGGGGGTAAATTGCGCGAAGGAAAATGCACCACTCGATTTTTCTTGGCCGTGTTCGGATGCTTGTTCGTACCTATACGTACGAGAAACTGTACAGATGACGGCGGCGGCGACGATGGTCGGGAAAACGGTTTGACGTCACTAGCATGCGCAATTTTCCAGTATTGGCGGCGGCGAAACACACTTACAAAAACATACTATATACATATATAGAGTATGCATATCATTAAATGTGAGGACAATATAAAATTCCAACGGAAAACACGGAAAATATGCGCGTAAACAATTCATATATTTCACACCGAAAAAAAATATATTTAAAAATATTTACTTTATTTTATTTGCTGCTGAAGAATTTTGCGAAACATTGAAAATTAGCAAAATTATTAAGATGTCATTAATTAATAATAATATTACACGTGTTTGCAGCTTTTTATTGAAATGTATATGCAACCATTGAGTGCGCTTTTCATGTTTCTATATGATTTTATCGATTCGCCGGTTGAAAATGTGGGTGTACTGTCGTCATTCCTTCGTCGAACCAATGGAATTGAAGCGTTCATTTCGGTGGCCATCCGAGAAACAAAAAGTGGCATCGTCATAACATGTTTTCCACCTTAAAAGTACATTATAAGTTAATCGAAGGTTGCCTGTGGTTACTATTCTTAGACGCCGATAGGTTTGAGCAAATAAATTATACAAACACAACGATCTATAAAACTTCTTTTTGTTTTTACACGGTTTTTATTTATTTATTGAATGTAATCGTTACATTTTTTATTGTTGTTTCCTTTTTCTAAAATATATATTACGGGTGATACTGCTTATGTCGAAACTGTGGCACAGCAATGCAATATGCGTGTGAATGAACTCAATTGCAAATATTTGTGTGGAGGAAATACGCTAAAAGGAATCACCCTTTGATTTACACTTTGCGCTCCATTAGTTTTGCCTCGTAACTAACAATAAATAAAATCGATACAAAATACTTTTGATTCGTAACAAAATATACATGTCTCTTATTCTGATGTAAAAAGTGATTTCCGTTATTTTTCTTTTGCAAAACTTGATTATGTCTTTTTTTTTCTTCTTGTTGTAAACTTGCTAATTATTACTATTATTACTAAGAGAACATCACAATGCACTTGTTTAAACAATTAAATTCTAATTGTTCTGCAGTTGGAAAGAATTTTGTGACCATACAAGGGGTGCCGATTTGCGCAATGTAATTCTTTGAGGGACTTTTTTTTTTGCTTAATTATTACAATTTTAAGAATTTTTGTTCATTTGATAAAATATCATATAGTCTCTCTATAACACAATTTCTGTTCTTTGCAATTTCTTATTCTAATTTTACAGTTTTTTTTTTTTTTTTTAACAATAAGTACAAAGTTGTGAAAGTCAAATAATTTAAGTCGTTTTGTCAGTTAATACGGTAATATTTCTGCTAAATGTTAACAAAACATTAAATGATATTACCAACAAAAAATAAGTAATAAATTTTAAAAACCAAATGCATGTTTATGCATTTTTGTTGTCTATAAAATAAAAATAACTAATTAATTGGCTTTAAATGTCCCTCATTAAGAATAACAAAAAAAGAAAAACTAAATTTCGACAAACACGCATTGTACAATAACAAAACAAAAATGAAAAAGTCAGTGTTTTTAGCGCAAACAACATACAAAACTATAGGAATCTTAAAAAATGGCTTCGACTAGTTTTAAGTAATTTTTGCTGCTGTGACAATTAGCGCCTACGTTTAATTAGCAAGAAGCGTCGAATCATACTGTTGTGTATGAGTTCACATTCTTATTGACTATATAAAACTTGTGCTTCTTGCCGAAAACGCCCCAGATGACGGCAATGTTTTCGATGATGATGTTGAAAGGCATTGTGAGGAGAGCGCCGCAGATGCACAGCATGAACCGGAAGAGGCCCATGCGCGTCACCGCGAAAGACTTAGCCACGCCGAAGATGTACATGTACATGTTGACCGAGCAGATGAATGCGCACAGGAAGTCGATCAACGGAGGACACGGGATCGGACATAATCCCACCAGGATTAGATTAGATGTGGCCAGCGGTAGCGTCACCCACGAGTAACACGATATGGCCAGCAGCCACTTTTTGCTCATGGGCAACGCTTTCGAATGGACGACCAGCAGGATTCCCTGTAGCCAGCGTTTCCTCTGCTGAATGAAGTCGTACAGTGTGAACGGGGACTTCTCCCACATTTCGCCCTCGATGAAATTGAAGCTGTATCCCTGGTGGTGCGCTCGCATTGCGAAAAAACAGTCTTCAGCCACCGAGCCGTCCAGGCCGTTGTCGAATGAGACGGCTTTTTCGGAACCCAGCTGGAACAATAACGATTTGTTTAGGTATTTTCATATGCAGAGTTTTTCAAGCGTTGAAGGTTGCTTTGCGTTGCGGTTGCAGAGATAAATATTATTAATTGGAACTAAGGCGATAATTGTTATCATTGTTTCCGAAGCACAATGGAGAATATTTGCATTATCGCTTACATCGCAAATGTGAATCATCATCTACAGGGTGTAATGTTTTTTAATTGTCTCTGCTTTTGTTATTTTCCAGCCATTTTTTTTAAAGAAAAACACTATTAACATAGTAATTTTGAAGGTTGCTAGTTTTTTTTTAATTTATCGAAATCATATTTTGATTATCACATTAAAAAAAATTAACTACTTCATTTGATTTAAAAGTCCTAATTACTGATAGCAATCTTAATAAATTTCTGATGATTTGTAGTAATGACCTTCCATTTAAAAATTTTCTATTGTTAAATTAAATTTAAAAAAAAAGGGAGATAAACAAATTTCAATTATAGTTTTGACTACTTTTACTTTCAAAAATGAAATAAAAAAATATTTTCTTATCAATTGAATTATTGTTTTAGAATGCAGGAAAAATTCCACTGAACTGCGCATTATTTATTCAATAAACAGGAATAATATTGAAATAGTTCAAATGTCAAATAAGTAAAAATTCCACTTTTTTGTCCGTTGTTGTTCATTTAATTAGCGATTCTAAAACGACGATTGCTATCGTTATAGCAAATGCAATTTACATTAATTAACGACACTATAAAAGCAGTTTCACTTTAATTGGTGAAATTTCATCAAAATGCAAAATTAATAAAATAATGTAACAGAGCAGTAGGTTTTGTAAAAGAATCGAGCCGGGCAGTTTAAAAACTGCGAGCCTACTTCCTGAATTTATTGAAGTGTGTTCAAATAGAATGTATTCTTTTTATAAAA
>JASKGO010000229.1:0-13562 GCA_030556065.1 Holobus sp. GC000080
TGTAAATATAAATGTTATTGTTCATCGTCAAGACGGTGGCTTCCTTCTGCGTTTATTTCATCCCCTTTGCCCGATTATCTACCCCGGCGGAGCACCCTAAAAAGTGCTTCGTTACATAAGATTTAAGTAATAGTCTGTGCTCAAAACAAATTTTAACAGTACTGAAAGAGTTAAAACAGAACAAAAAACAAAATCAAAATTTCACCTGCTAAGAAAAAAATATGGGAAATTCAATAA
Organism: Holobus sp. GC000080; assembly: GCA_030556065.1. Lineage (NCBI taxonomy): Eukaryota > Metazoa > Arthropoda > Insecta > Coleoptera > Staphylinidae > Holobus > Holobus sp. GC000080. Next base: position 238 of record JASKGO010000229.1, read on the forward strand.
ATTCTAGTAGTGGTTTTAATTAATTTTCAATTATAGTAAATTTTTCATTAAAAAAGAAAAGTAAACGAAATTTCTTTATTGATTTTTTCAAGTTTCTTCTTCATTCATACATGCAAAAATAATAATTATCGATTAATAATTAAATTTTCTTTGTCCATTGAAAATCTAAATCACTATTAGCTTATATGATAATCTTAGAAGTAACCATATCTGTAATAGAAATCTTTAAGTAAATTATCTGTATACACTGTATTTTTAGCCGGAAATTCGGTAAAAAGTGAGAACATAGTATCCAAAGAAATCTGCAAGTAATAGTAGGCAAAACATTCATTTGTTTTGGAATAATATAATAAAAGTGTAAACTAAATTAAAAATCAACATCCAGAATACATGTTGCGAAAGCTTTTTTGATCAATATTATTACAAATTTTGTAATAATCTTGTAAAATAAGTATATATTTTTATAAAATAAAATAAAAATAATATAAACAGCGATAAAAAAATGTTAAAGAAAAAATATACATATATATCGTAGACTTTACACTGGAAATTCAAACACCAAGAGCTAATTTAATATTAATAAATTTGAAGGGCGTCCCCCAGGGCGCAAAATCTATACCGACGACGAGCCTTTTATCCTTTGCGTAAATCCTTCGTCCGCAATATACATATATATATATCTATATATATATAATACTGTTATCTACTATATATACTATGCTGTAATAACACCATTAAAATGTGTACACAGAAAGCTGCAGCAGTTTAACACTGGCAGTGAAATAGTAAGAAAAAGGAAGGAAATGACGCGGATTCGCAGTGGGAAATAATCGCATTTATTGCCTTACATATGCCCTCGCTAAACCCATAACTGGAAATCCAAACTGTTGAGCAAACACACAAATTCCATTATCTGAAAAAAAAAATATTTCTAAATGATTAATTGCACTTTTATAGCTTGTCAAAATATTTTCCGCTCGGTTTCTAAATCGGTTAGCAAGCACCGCGCTCAGCTCGGTTCGGTTGCTCGAAAAAGATCAAAGCTGCATCGATAATTTCGGAGAAACTCGAGGCAGTGACTTGAGCCGCTTCATCAAACAACACCGACGTAATTAAACTATAATTAGAAAAGTCGGCACCTTTTCAGCAGAGCGCGTAATTTTATTACGTGCGCGGATTTTCCCGAAAGATAATTAATTTCATCATTCGCTCATATCTACACAGTGAACGGTATGCGAGCGTCAAAAGAGTGATGAAGGGAAAGAGAGTCCTTTACGAGTTTTCCGCACAATAACAATAATGCAATGCGTCTGATAATCCGAATGGAAGAGACGAAAGTGGAGATAGACAAAGGCGGCGAATTTGCAATTGAAATGGAATTCTGCCATTAGGTGGTGCACATTAATTAAGTGCGCGCACAGCTTTTCCCGCAACGCGCAAAAATGAATAAGTCGGATGCATATTTGCAATGGCCGTCCATCCCCTGAACACAATGCTTGCTTGTCTTTCCGGGGGATTTTATATTAAATTTTTTTGCTCTCGGCTAAGTCGGCCGAAGTTAATATTGTCTCCTAGCTGCCGCTCCTTCCTGGTAAAGTCCGAAGACATGGAGTGCGCCGAAAGGGAAGCGCACGTGCGTGTAATATCCTTCGGTCCATAGTTATGAGTCGTTGTAGCATGGAAGTTGACGAGCTCGATATGTTTTCGCCGAAAGGACAAATGTTCGGGATCGGGACGTTGATCTTTATGGAAACACTAGCAGCCCTTTCGCTCGCCCTCACTGCTTCCCGGCAGCCTCTCGGCTTGCTCCCACGGACCCGCTCACTCTAAATCATAGAAACTCCAAAGACATTTACAAGATTTAACGTTTAATATCTTGCAGTCTTTTTATTTCCGGGGATTTTACCGCTAAAGGTGATTTATGCTTTGGGCTCGTTTAACGGATTTGCCCACTCTCTATCGCTCATGTTTGTTATGACGATTTCTTTTATTTTTAGATTACTAACTGGAACACTTTCTTATTTACTACTTGCAATTATTTTTAGGTTTATTTAGCAGTTGATAATTTTATATTTAATATTTTATAAAAATAGATGGTTTGTTTGATAAATCGTTTACAGAAATTGCCAAAATTTGACGAGGAAAAACTTAGTAATTTTTTAATTTGAAATCTATAACTAATTCTTTAATTTTTAATTTTAATGGTAATTTAATTTTGATTTGGTATAATTCATTTTTATTTTCTTAATAATTAAATTGAAGTTCAATTATTTTTCCCGTCTAGAATTAATTATAAAATATAGAAAGATTTTATTTTCTTAATTTAATTTATTAATTAATTAATTTTTCTTTAACTTTAAACAGACTGTCACTGAAAGGTGGCCTAGCCTGTCTTCCAGATTTTTGAGAAATTTTACATGTTTTTATCAATTCATTTGAAATGATGGATTGATTGACGTAATGACGTAAATTTCAATTTTTTACCACTTTTGGTTTCACCGGAAATGACCCTAACTTTAGATTTTTTAAGAGCAACCCCTATCTTTTTCACTTTTTTACTTTTTTGGAATGATGATGATGCTTTTTGGGTTATTTTTAATATAAAGACATGTTCTCCGTAAATTTTGATTATTTTTTTAAATAAAATAAAAAAGGTTTTTAGGACGTAAATTGCGTTAAATTTATCAGAATCGCCTAAGATTTGGTCAAAAAATCATGGCACTTCATTCTAATGAGTGCCAATGACTATTAAATGAATTATTTTCTAAGTAATTCCAACTATTAGTTTTGAGGCAATTTAAAAATTAAAAATTAGCGAAAAATATTTTCTTAGACTATAAATTACCTAAGGAATTAAAAAAAAATAACTATGGATTGTCTATAAAAATCTACTAAAAGTTGATTTGGAATTAAAGATATTAATGTGATACTAAAGGGTCACCATTTCAAGAAACCATTTCAACCTTGTAAATAACTGAAAAATTAGCAATTAAAAATAAAATTTAAACTTTCTTCTTAATTTTTAACATTTATAGTAAGAAATCACATTTTAAAGAATTTGTGAAAAAAATATTACCGAAAGTTTTAATTCTATTTTGTTTATAAATAAATTCATAAATATGAATTGAGAGAAGAAAAAAAGTAGCTACCAAGAGACTACGAATGACATAAATAAAATGCCATAAAAAGCAGTTCATAAAGAAGTGTGCAGTAAAAACGTCACAGAAATAACTGCCCGAAACGTGATCGAAAAGTATAATAGAATTAACTTCTTATTTTCCTTATTAGTATTTGTCACTGTCTACCTATAAACTTATTTACGTCATATTTATCTTAAGTATTTTCGACTTTACGAGTCCTTTATTTCTCATTGATTTTACTTACTTAGTTTTTATTTATTTTCTCCCTAGCTTACCTATTAGCTATTTCTGTCTCTGCATGATAAAATTTAATTATTTCCTTTATGATTTATATAATTATTTAATTTGCTGTAGCTGAAAATGTAATAATAATTATATTTAAACAATTTGCATGAAATTTTTGAACAGAAAAAAAAAAAGTTAATTGAAAAACGATTTTCCAAAATTTTAAAGAAATAAAAACTATATTAGTCATTATTTATCTTCACAGATGAGTGAAGATGCTGGGAATGATAAAGGATTCACAATTTTAAGATACCTTAAGGTGAAATAGAGAAACAAACTCTAATTTTATTTATTCATCGAATTAGTAGACTGATAAATTATAGTAATGATAAATCAATGCCCTTATTTACATCATAATGAACAGAGATTACTTAGTAATCTGTTAATTACTAAATAATTAAAAAAGTTTCAAAATGTAAAATTAAATAAAGACAAATTAGCTTAGTTCATCATGTGAAGGCGCCGGGTACTACAAAACTAAGTCCGTAATTTCCTAATGGAAAAAATAACTGCTTTGTTTGTTTATCAAATGAATAAATGACTAGTGCATATCAATTGGAAATTAAGTTGTTATTTGCTTAGTCTATCGATTTTCAAATTTAGTCCATGCATCCCAATTGTTTGATAAACAAGTTTAAATAGGCTTAGGAAACAAACTTAAATTAAAATAATATAACAACAAAACTGTAAATAAAATAAAAAATCCGTATTGCAAATTAGCGAATATTCTAGTAAAAGAAAACAAAAAGAAAAACCGAGCGTTATTTTTGCGCACCGAATGCTAAATTCCTAGTAAATGGGAAATAAATTTCGCCACTTTCGACGTACTGGGCAACAATCTGGGCCTGCCAAAAAGCGTGATTTAATTGCCCTATGCACACGCAGATGAATTTATTGCTAGAACGCGACTGTTAATCTACTCTGCACACACTCTTTTTCGTGTGAGGCTTCGTCGAACGAAACAATCGCAACCTGTATTTATTTGTTGCGTAAATTCTTTGCCGACAATTTGATTACTAACTTGAAGCAAACGCATGAGGAATGTTTGTGATTTATTTACTCTACCTGATAATTAAGAAATATTGCTTCTCTTATATGAAAGATTTTCATGATTTGTTTTACTGATGTTTATCAACTGAAAAATTATCATTTTATTTTAGAAAATTCTATTTTTATTTATTTTTTAAAAGTTAAATGTTAATGAAAAGAACAGTTATTGCAAAATTACAACGACAAATAATCCTATTAGCAATACGGCAATGGCATCATCCGCAATAACGAAGAGATAACAGTGTAGCCATTGAAACATCCATCAAGCAAATCTTTATTTGTTTCGAGTGTAGGTATAGATCATACATACCGCTAGTCATCAACATCCGTCTATTAATTATTCCAGGATTAATTAAAATCGATCATTCGCTGCTTCTGTTCAGCCCTCTTAACCGCATACCCGAAGCGAAATGCGAATAATGGAATTCATGAAAAGAAGATAGATTCAAACGCAGCGAAGTTATTTATTTTTTAATTATTTAATTACTATACAAAATAGAATTTTAGGCTACAAAAATAAAACAAAAAAATAAATCTGAAGACGCCAACTTTGTTAAAAAAAAAAAGTTTTTCTTTAACACTTTTCTCCAACACAGTTTCCGAAATTCCCTATAAGGACAACCAATTTGATAAACTCTGTACAGTATTCGGAGATATCAAACAGCTAAAAATTGATTTTAAAATATTCCGCGCAATATGAATTATTAAATAAAATGAAAAAAGCGCGTTAAAATGCAAATTAATCTGCACTTTTTTATAAACGTATAAAAATGAAACGCAAAAAACTGCAAGCGAACACGAGTGCACTTTAAATATAAACTGCCATATTAAACGGGTGCACAATTTTATAAAACGAACGCACAAAATACGAACAAAATGAGTTATTAGAACTAGTTAGTAGTGCACTTTCCCAATGTGTGTACTGCACGTTGTTAATTTGTTGCAGTGAAGAGCGAGTGCATTTCACGTCCGAGTTGCTAATTTCATCGGTTCTGCTGCGCTCACTTTCACCATTCGATGCCGTAAAAATCGCCAAACAAATTTAATGAATAATTGGCAGCAAAAATTTTCTAATTAATTTGTTGTTGACAGTTTTTTATAATTATGGAATTTGAAATTTTAGAAAAGAATTAAAATTAGTTTTGATTCAATTTAATAATTAATTTTTTTTTAACTTTTTAAGCTGTTTTTCAGATTATTGTGTTTTTTAACTGTGTCTGATGTTAATTTATCTCTATCAGAAATAGTTTTCTTAAAATTATAAGAGGAGTGAATAGTTTTCAATTTGTTTTTAGTCGGTTTTTCTTATTGTATTTGAAAATTTATAAGTTGATTGAATTTGTCGTTTCAATTTGGAGCACAAAAGTTTTGATAATTAACAGAATTAAATAATGAAAGAAAAAGAACAGCAAAATTACTTAAGAATTTAGAGAATTTGTCTTCGGAATTTAGGAATACTGTGACTGCACTTTTGGGCAAATTTTTTCTTTATTTTAAGTCTTTTAAGTGCTGAGTAATTAAAATTAATTAATTTAATCAGTTATTGGTTTTTAAACTAGTCATTTCTCTTTCAATTAACTTTAATTTCACTTTGCATCTGCTTTGCAATAATTTTTTTTTAATTTTTCTAAATAACACAATTATAATGACCATTGCAAAAAACAGAACCCAATTGAAAAGATTTGTTTGCAATGAAGCACACATTAAAACGAAACTAGCAGTTTACGAACCTTTAAAATGCCGCTGGTTGCAAACAAAAAATGCAATTAACTAAAAACAATTAGCGTAATTGCAATTCCTTTAATTTCCGCATTTTTTTTTGCGTGCGCAAAAACCCAATGAAAACAATTGGGGGAACGTTAAGCTTAACTTAATGAAATTTTTATTTGCTTTGCTAATAATGGTAATTCTTTCATATCGCTTTAAAAAAAATATCATTAACATTATAACACTTTTTTAATTGCTGAATATTTTTCAACAAATTTGAATAATTAAAATACAAAATCACAGCAGTAAACAAAACAAAAATCAAAAAAATAGAAAGCAAAGGTTGCTCCTTTGATGATGAGAAAGGGAATTTTGAGTGAAATTCTTCGAGTGCTTGTGTGGCAGCAATGGTAATATTAGTGACACCTCCACTTGAAATTTCCACAGGCATGCGAAAACTGTGGAGTGTAGAGCCGGTGGTGTTGGTGTTGCGGCGGAAGAAGTTTGCATCCCCTGGACGTGTGTGCATCGAAGACACGTCTTTGAACGTGCTCTATCGCACAAATCTTATTGCTTTAAGCTCTTTCATTTTTCACCCATCCATCCTTTGATTTCGCGTCAAATTAGAATTCTCTCCTTCGCGTGTTTTTTTGCTCTTTACCTCCGTCCTCCGCCGCCGCCGCCGCGCCGCCACCCCGATGGATTTTATTAAGAAATCGAAATTGCTATTCATGGCAGTTTATACTTGGCGCGCACACAGATTTCGCAGCCAGGGAAAATCTATAAAAGTTTTGCATTTCCTCGAGGAGAAAATTAAACTGCGACATGCAACTACGACAAACGGAGGAATGCAAGTGTTGCCACTGTAAATGTTTTTCATAAATATTGTATGAGATTTTCTAATTCTATATAAAATATTTATTTATATTGAAAATTAATAAAATGCCATTTCTACGTTTACCATTTTATGCTTTCATTATAATTACCTTTTTAATTAATGTTATTAAAATTACCAATTGACATAAAATATAATTTTACTAAGTAATTAATTTTTAAATTTTTATATTTCATTAGTTTTTTTTTCTAGTAAGATGCTGAAATGAATGATTCATTCGTTGCGTTGCTATCGCTGATTTGATGATCAACAGACGATGTTTAGTTCAGTTTCTTTAAAAACCCCGTGGCGCGTGTTTCATTTAAATAAGTGCTTCACTTTTTTTTTACGAAGAAAGACTTTTAGATTATTATATATCGATGTAATTTACTTTGCATGTTAGTGCTGCATAATCATTTACATTTAATGATGCTTAAAATAGAATACTTAGGGATAATACAAACAATAACTTATAAAAGGACTTATCTGTTCTTCTCGGTGTTTAAGAACAATTAAATTTTAAGTGTGAAGTTTGGAGTATTTTGTAAGACATCGTTATGTGTGCTACAAGGATAGCAATATTGATAAGGACGTTTTGGTAACTTTAGTTTTTCTTTTAATCAAGTGTTTTTACAAATATCAATATAATATTTGAAATGTAATAACATTAAGTACATAAAATTATCATTTTTTTCTCATACATATTGTTTCCATTAAAAGTTGTACGCCCTTTTTATTTATTAAGGTATTAACAATGTTATTGTTAATTGTTCGTACAAATATTCGTATTTTTTATGACTTTGTAAGCCATCTAACAAATCAATTTAATGTAATTAAATTTAATTCAAAATATGGTGAAAAAAAAATTTAAAATCTGTCGTATCAAAAGACACTAAAATACTCATTCTTAGCTTCCTAAGTTTGATTTTACACCTATTTGACGGCGATAAAGGTTTAACTTAAGCATTATAGGAGTGTATACGATGCACTTTTAAAGTATTTCCGGTAAAACGAAAAAATATGGATTACATTTTATTCCGAATTTTAATAACGTATAATATGCCATTCAAATTTACGGAAAATTAAAAAAAAATCGAGTTAGAAACATTGCAGAAAAGTTGATTAAAATATTGTTCTCTTCCTAGAGATGAAGACTGCACCCTAAAAAAATATTTCAGGAAAGCAACAAAAGAGATAAAAGATATTTACTTTTTATTTTTAAAAAGAATAATATGCTTAAATTTTGAATGAAACTTAAAAATTCAAAAGAATGACCTTTGAAAAAAAAAAGACTTATAAGTTCGACTCGCTTTTCGTTTTCCATTGAAATGGACGCCGCATCTAAAATTTATTTCCGGGGAACAAAAAAAGGTATACGTAAAATTCTATTTCCATTTTGATAAAGAACAATATGCTTTATAAAATAGAATTAAAAATATTTGAAGGGTGGCTTTTGAGAAAAGTGGACACTAGTGAGGCACTTCTTACATAACTATAAGAGCGGACACCGCGCTCTGAAACGCGGGAAACCAAAAGACTTAAATAATATTTTAATTTTGATTTTAATAAAGAACAATATGCTTTATAAAATAAGAGTGAAAATTAAAAATTCCAAGGGATTACTTTTGATAAAAGCTGACATAAATGAGGTACTTCTTGTACATATTACAGCATATGGACAAGAAGTGCTTCATTTTCAGCGGACACTGTGCACTTAAGGATGATTATTTCCGAAAAACCGGAAAAATAAAAAAGGTATTTTCATTGGTATTCCGTCGATATTCTGTAAACTAGTTGTGAAAATTTAATTGAACAATGAGAACTAGAATATGATGAATTTCTATATTTGAGATTTAATACAAGAAAGACCATATAATCAAAGTAGAACATAAAAAATATTTATGTCCTATCTATTTTTTTTTTTTAATTTTATATTTGAGTGGTATTAATAATCATTATTCTTGAACAAAAAATCAAAAGTTGAGCAAAAACATTTCTAGCAGTAATTTAAAATAAAATTATGAAAAAATTGGGCCATTTCTTAAGACTTAAAACATACGAAGATTTCGACAAAAATAAACCCATTAAAAATAAGTTTTTCCTTTATCAATGATGAAGAATTCACTTAAATGTCACAGTCAGAACCCAAACCTAAAAATCTAGTTGACCGGTGTATCTTTTGTTTTTGCTTGGAGCTAATGAAGGGATCTTAAGCAAACAAAATTTACCTTTCGAAGGAACACTCTGTATATTTTAATTAAATAAATCGAATTTTTATCTAAAAACGTTATATATTTTATAATTACTTAAGTCAGAAGAAAGAAGAAAACCTGTAAATATTGCTGAAAGCCTTCTGCAATTAAATCTCCACTTATCTTAAAGCCCACTTATAAATAATTAGAAATAACAACACAGATATTATCTTATTAAACTAGTTAGTAGCAGTATTATAAGCAAAGCAGATGAAATGAGAGAATTTAAACAGCTAGATTTCACTTATCCAGCATTAATTTCTGCGGGATTACCGTTTGCATTAACAGTTCTGCAGAGGATTGTGCCGATGCAAGGACACCAGAATGCACTCTACATAAATAACAGTAGTGAAGCAATCCTTATCGCGGGCCACTTTCGAAATTGATTTTTGTGCTAAATTTTCCCGGTGGTGGCGTACAATAAACTAAAGCGAACAAATACCGAGCGTGTCCTTATCCTCGCCCATCTATTTACTGCGACGCGAATTTCCATACGGGGCCCGCGCCGTATCCTCTGCATGTAAATGTGTAAATGTTTAGTTTTACGGACAGAATTCTGAGTGCAAACAGTGCATGAAATTCGTGCGGAAAGTTAACGACGATGATAACGGCAATAGTCGGCCGCTTGCGAAACTTTGCATAAATCTACGACAATTCGGAGCGAAGCGCGGAGCTTTTAATGAAAATTCCGTCACTCGGGGGGCCGTTTCTGACCATTGTCACACACCCACAAAAAAAAAGCAGTAGTGGAAAAAATTGGAAGCAAATCCGCATCTGAAATATTATTGTAGAGCAGCGGACTTTAATGTTAATGGACGAGGGCGCATTTTTCCTTGCTGCCGAGACTGCATAAATTATTTGCTTCTTTATCCTGCTCGTGCAATTTGATAAGAAGAAAATAAGCCTGCGGAACTATTTGCAAGTAAAATCCTGCCGGATTTTTACTTAGTTTTACCACACAATTTATTTTGCCATTTATTTAACTATATTGCCTCACAGTTTGTTTTTCTGTTATTGCGTTACATTTTTCTTTTCAATAATTAAATTGCTTTTTCTTCTTTTATCTCTTTAAAAAAATAAAATTACAAATGTTGATTAGTCTTAATGATGAAAAAATACCAAAATAAAGTTAATACCTTCAATTAATTATTTAGATTTTGACAGACACACACACACACAAAATACTCGTACAAAGAAAGAAAAAAAAAAGAACCAAAAATCAACCCCTTTGAATGACAAAACAAAAAAAGCCATTCCATAATTAAAGGGAAAACCAATGCTACGAATGCGAAAACGAATGCATGCATTAATAAAGCATGAACAAATTAACAAATTGGAACACGTCGACAAAGAAATAGTTAATGCGAATGTACATAAAGTGCATTAATATTCATACGTGTGCATAATACAGTTTGTAACCACTGATGTTTGCGGAGAGGCACCCCGTCCACCGATTGACGGAACACAATGGGGATGCTATTTAGCTCCCTACTTGAGAAACTATTAGCTTTTAGTTTGTATTACAATAGTGCGTTAAAGTTGGGCCAACCGCCGCCAACGCCTTTCTCCGGTCAAATTTCAAGCAACCACTGCTTCTGACAACCGTCGTCTCTCCTACACCCCATACACTCGTACCCGGTTCGCACACACAGAGAGACGCACACACCCCACTGGAGCTGCATACTATACTTCGCCAAAAGTTATTTATGCGAATAAGGGGACCCTATTCTTACCGATTCGCTTCGCATATAAATATTAACCACGGGCTTTTACATTTCATTACACAAAACGTACCTACTCGTCGCAAAATATATGTTCTTTCTTCTGGGAACGCATAACGTAATAATAAATTCTATGTTTGTTTATGCAAAATGAACATTTTGCTGCTGCGCCATAGATTCATTATTGTTTTGCTACACGATGCGTGTAATTTTTTTCTGAAAAAAAAAAATTGAAGTCTGAAATGGTTAATGGATTAATAATATTTTGATAATTGGGTGTTGGGGACTTTGTATATTTCCAGAATCAACATCAGCAGTAATTATGATAGTTTTTGTAACTTTTGCTGAGTTTATTTAATTATGATTCCTGTAAAATCGGATAAATTCTATAAAAAATTTTGACTTTGTTATCATAAAAGTTTTGAATTCTAATTATCACCGTACAATACATATTGTTTTTTAACTTTTCAAAAAAGTTTAGTTTTTAACAGATTTTAACAGATAAAATTCAAATCATTTTTGAAATAAATTGATAAAAATCCGTAAAATTTAATTATCAACTTCAATAATGAAATACTTTTAAAGAAATATTTGTTACAATTGGGTGGAATTTAATATTGTTTAATTGCCAATCAAAAACAATTTTTTTATTTTGAAGTAAAATATTAAATATTGCCTGAGAAGAATATTTGAATACTTATATTTATTAATATAAATATTTATTTTCATAAAAAAAAATGTTAATCAACAAATGAAGTAATACATTTTGATGTTATCGCAATTTTCTACTTACCTTAACTCCCAGTGTGAAGGCGCCGGTCGAAATATTAAAACTCAAAGAAGATCGCGTGCTGTTTTTTAAATTGTTTTTTCATCATAGCAAAACAACCTAAAATAATCAAATTTTTATCAAAAATCTAAATTTCAGATCTATTGTAAAAAATTACTGGCATTATTAGAGAACATTATTGAAGAAAATTGAGAATATTATAAAAAAAAACTTTGTTTCTTTTTAACATTTATCGTAAAAGACAATTTAGTAATGCTTTTAAGAGAGACAAAACGAGCTATTGATTGAAGGTAGTAATCAATTAAATTCGTTAGTTTTTTCTTATTGGAAATGATTTTGATTTTATGTTGTATACTTCTTTTTTAACTAATTATAACAAATAGAAAAAAATTGTTTTGAGCACAGATGCTGCTTAAATATTAGATATAGTATTGATTTTCAAGAAGGAATAATTTAAATCCCTTAAGTTTATTTATCTTCGTTAATCATAGATTTTTAGAGAAATTTATGCCATAATTTGGGACATTATGAGCCATTTTATCTCTTTAAAAGGATTCGCGATAATGGTTTACTGAATTTTTATCAAAGATGTCTTTAAAACGAATAATTCAGTTATTACATTTTTATAACAATTTCAAATTTCACTCATTTTATATTGAGCGAAGTATTTTTCAAACTATTGTTATATTTTTTTTTGTAAATTAATGAATCAATTATTGATGTGTAATTATTTATTTTAACTATTGATTTTTTTTAATCAATTTAAAATATCATTCTTGTATAATTCCGATAGATGTGATCTCTTTTCTGGGCTAACTCCCGATTATGATTTATTAACAGTTGGAAACTTAGACTTTTAAATCGAACTGAAAGTTCCGCCGAAAGTTGCACATCTGTCTATGCACCTGAACTTTATTTCAGCAAATTTACTTATAAAAACGTTAAAATTACCATTATTAGATTCCTCCCTTTAACTTAACTTGAGTCCAAACTCGAATGCAAGCACTTAAGACATCGATTCAAGGAGGGTAGGAAACTACGAACGTTACACGGTGTAGATCCTGCAAAATACATCATGAATTCTGCGCGTAATTAAGGACCAATTTAGATTTATGGGATATTTATTCACTTTAGTTGAGATTTATTGGTGGCAATTTTGCTCCGAACAACACACACACACATACACCTAAGATGTTTATTTCTGCAAAGATTTATACATTGCGAAGTGTAAACCTTTTAAGGGTTACTGCTTCGCCATCTAAAACACTAATTAATTTTTATTGCGGAATTTTTGATTTTGTTTTTTTTTTGGATTTCGCATATACAGTGCGATCATTTAAGTAGTACCCCCCCTGCTAATTTCTAAACTCACCACTCTTATAATTTCTATTGCAATGACCAAATCTTAAAATTGCACTTTTTGCACTAATGGGCGATAATTTTGAGCCCTCATTAGTAATTGTAAGGCAATTAATTACTTTAAGAAATCCTATTACTTCAATTTGA
>JASKGO010000230.1:0-35817 GCA_030556065.1 Holobus sp. GC000080
GAAAAAAATTGGGGGTTGCCATTTAAAAATCAAAAGTTGAGGTCATTTCCGGTGAAACCGGAAGTGATACAAAATTGAACTTTATGCCAATAATTTGAAAAAGTTGTCCTATGTAAGCATACAAAATTTGGTAAAAATCGGTTGATAAATAAAAAAATGACAGGGGTGGAACACTTTTTTGTGTCACCCGGTATATATAAAAACCTAAGGAAATTCCAATTATTTATTAGATTTATATTAATAAATGAAACATTGAAACAAAAAAAAACATTATTTTATATAAAATTGCAATAATTTTAAATACTAATAATAAAAATAAATTAGTTAAAATTAAGCTGCTCAAATTGAAATCCGCTCGACTCTTGAAAATCTTTCGTCCATTGTTTTCAACTTCCTTCAACTTTCGTTAAATCATACTAAATATTACGAATACTGTATGGAATTCCACTAAATTATTGTGAAATTATTATTAGTTCCTCTATATTTGTGTGGCTTTATGCATACGTATATTTGTACGACCGCCAGGACTCTATTCAGTTGCAGGATTAGGATCATTAGTCCTAGCAAATCCGCTTGCAGCGTACGAACAAGACAAGTCCTTACAGCCCTTGCGGCCTTTTATAACTACATTACGCGACTACGACTACACAACGCTATACAGTAAATACACATATGGAAGTAGCATTTACTTTATTTTATAATAATAATAATAATAACAATAATAACAACAAAAATGTCCTGCTTTAATTAAATAAATATATGTTTCGAACAAAGAGTACACTAGATGTGTAAGGACTGTAATATATTTGCAAAGCAAAAGAGAGGACACTTTGTAATTTAAAATGTCATATTAAATTGTATTTTTTTTAATAATGTTTTTAAAATTTTAATAATAATGAATTCATTTACAAAAAAGTAGAAAAGTTTGTTTTGTTTTGCAGCAGTTATTACCAATTTTTTTCTTTTTTCTTAATTTTTTTGTATTGCTGTTAAATTTTAAAGTTGGATTTGAAACAACATTTTCAAGTACTAATTAATAGTTTAAATTTATTTAAAAAATCAAAAAGTTGCAATAATTTCCAATAAGTTTGTTATAATATAAGATTGTAATAATATTTTAAATAATTCTTTATTTGCATCGAAGAATTAAGAAAATCTACAAATTGATTTTTTTTTCAATGCACTGCTTATGAAAATATAAGAAAATAAAAATTTCAGAGATTTAAATTATTAATTTAAAATTAAAAAAGATAACTTTTTGAAATTGTTTTTTAAATTAAACAAACCATTAATTTATTAGCAAAAGTTTGGAAGAGTTTGGAATAACTTTTGTAATTTTTATTAGCAAATAAACAAATTCATTTTCAAAATTTTGAGTTTTCTTCTAAATTTCCACGTTTAATTACTTGAAACTACATTTTTAATTATTAAAAGTTTAAATTTAATTGAAGAATATATAAATTACACTAATTTTTAAAACTTTTTAAATAATATTTTAAACATTTATTTATTTCTGTCGAAGAATTGAGTAAGTAAACAAATTTTATTTTATTCAGTGCACTTCTAAAAATATTCCGAAGTTAAAAGATATAAAATTCCATTTAGAATTAAAAAATAATAAAAAAATCAATAGTATTTTTGAAATTAGACTCATTGAAAATTTATTTGCAAAAGTTTGGATAACTTTGTTTAGTTTTACCAAAGTTATAACCAAATTAACCATTTTTTTGTGTTCTCTAAAATTCCCAAATTTAAAAACATTAAAACATCATTAGAATTAATTAATATTTAAATTTTTGCAATTATCAGTCATTTGCAAAAGTTTAAAAAAGTTTGTTTAGAGTTGCAACAGTTTTTTTTAACTTTTATTTTTTCTCTCAAATTTCAAAGTTTAAAGATTTAAATAAACATTTTAATTTAATAATAGCTTAAATTTATTTAAAAATTCAGAAAATTACACAAATTTCTTATAAGTAAATAAATATATTTTAAAATTTTTTCTTTATTTTATTTGAAGAAGTAAGAAAATCAACAAATTGAATTTTCTTCAATGCTCTTCTTAAAAAATCCAAAAGTTTAACGATTTAAAATTTCATTTTTATTGGTCGATAGCCCAATAAATAATAAATAAATAAATAAATAATATCAAAGAAAATAAAATCTAAAGTATTTTAAAAATTAGACTCAATAAAAATTTATTTGTAAAAGTTTATTTCATTTTACCAAAGTAATATCCAAATAAACAATTTTTTTTTGTTTTCGCGTGAAATTCCAAATTTAAACACTTAAAAAAAATTCAGTATTAAAATTTAATTTATGTTTTTTTATAAAATATAAATTTATTATTTCATTTAATAATTTTAACAATAAAATTTATTGTTTACATATTTCTAATAATTTTATAAACATTTGTTTAGTTTCTTTGAAGAAAATATCCAAAAATTAAAAAGTTTCTTCAACTCATGATAAAAAACCAGTTTTACAGATCTGAAATTTCATTGCAAATTTCAAAAGTCATTAATTTGTTTAAATATTAGTAAAGTGTAATAATTTTTGTCTGTTATATATCAAAATAAACAATTTTAGTTTGGATTTTACGCTTTAAAATTCAAACTTTAAACTCTTGACAAATCTTATTAAATTATTAAAATTGATTTAAAATTTATGAAAATT
Source organism: Holobus sp. GC000080 (assembly GCA_030556065.1). Lineage (NCBI taxonomy): Eukaryota > Metazoa > Arthropoda > Insecta > Coleoptera > Staphylinidae > Holobus > Holobus sp. GC000080. Next base: position 2,674 of record JASKGO010000230.1, read on the forward strand.
TAATTAATTATTAATATTTTTATAATAATTTTCCATTTTTTTAAGTAATGAACTAATAATTTTTTTATTTTATTAATTTAGTATTTCTTCAAAAAACAAAAAAAAATAAAATCAAATTTTGAAGACTTCAAACACTATTTTCAATTAAAATAAATTGTAATTTATTTCAATATTGCCGAAATTGCATAAATTTGAAGCAAACAATGAAAACTCCAAATTCTAATTCAAAAATAATTGCAAAAAGTTGTGTTTTGTAAGTGAAAAATTCGCATTGAAACTTTTTCTAAATATATCTATACTTGTTGGGGGTTGCCAAAAGTTTCTTTTGTTTTGCACACCATTTTAATTTGCTTTAGTATTTGCAGTGAAAAGTTTTAATAAACTTTTCGATTTTATTCTAAACACATTCTCGACGCATTAAAAACAAAATTGCGCAAAGATAATAAAAGATTTAATTGCTTTTGCTATGAATTCGAATGCAGCAGTGTTAAGTAAATGTTGTCCTTTAAGTTGAAACTAAAACAAACGAATGTTGTGTTGATTTTAAGGATTTCGCACTGTTAAATTCTGCACATACTAATACCCACATGCAGACCAGATATATAAAGTGAGCAACAGAGGCAACAGTAGATTGGCGAATTATCCTTTCATTAGTTTTAGTGTAAAATGTAAAATGGTAGAACTGTTGAGATTGCGGATTTACAAAGTGTTCTCTTTTGCTTTGCTAATATAATGTAGTCCTTACATTTTTTCAGGACTATTTTATTTTTATTTTTGCCTTAAATTCTCCTTACTTAATTAAAATTTAAAATCAAATTTCTGCCAGTTTTAATTTGGTTATAATTAGCAGATGAAGAAACTCTTATTTTTTTGGTTTCTTCAAAGGGAACAAACAAATTTTTATTTTGATTGATATATAAATATATATCTTTTTTAAATTTAAATTTATAAACTTATTTAATTGTTTAAATACTTAAATATAATAATTAATTTATATTGTATAAATTAAATTAAATTTTCATGGTGAAATAATGTTTTTTAGTCTTTTAATTTGGAATTTTACGAGAAAACTAGAAATAAAATTAATTGTTTATTTGATTATAACTTTCACAAAAATTAACAAACTTTTCTAAACTTTTGAAAGTAAATTTTTATTGAGTCCAATTTCGAAAGTAATTTAAAATTAATTTTTTTACTTTAGTTCTAAATGAAATTTTAAAGCGCTTAACTTTCGGATTTTTTATGAAATACATTGAAAAAATTCAATTTGTTGATTTTTTAATTCTTCTATGGAACTAAAGAAATATTAAAAATATTATTACAAACTTATTAAAAATAAGTACAACAAATACATATTTACTTTGTAATAACTATTGCAATACTAAACAAACTTTTCTAAACTTTTGCAAATGCAAATTGCAAAAATTAAAAATATTAATTATTTATAATGATGTTTTAATGTTTTTATATTTGGTATTTTTAGAGAATACAAATGAATACAAAAGAAAATGGTTAATTTGGTTATAACTTTGGCAAAACTTAACCAAGTTATCTAAACTTTTGCAAATAAATTTTCAATGAGGCTAATTTCAAAAATACTATTGAATTTTTTATTATTTTTTAATTCTAAATGGAATTTTATATCTTTTAACTTCAGAATATTTTTAGAAGTACATTGAATGAAGTAAAATTTGGCTATTTACTCCATTTTTCTACAGAAATAAATAAATGTTTAAAATATTATTTAAAAAGTTTAAAAAATTAGTGTAATTTATATATTCTTCAATTAAATTTAAACTTTTAATAATTAAAAATGTAGTTTCAAATAATTAAAGTTGGAAATTTAAAAGAAATCTCAAAATTTTAAAAATAAATTTGATTATTTGCTAATAAAAATTACAAAAGTTAACCAACTTTTCCGAACTTTTGCTAATAAATTAATGGTTAGTTTAATTTTAAAAATATTTTCAAAAAGTATTTTTTTTTTAATTTTATATTAATAATTTAGATCTCTTAAATTTTTATTTTCTTATATTTTCATAACCAGTGCATTGGAAAAAATCAATTTGTAGATTTTCTTAATTCTTCGATGCATCTAAGGGTCTAATTTCAAAAGTACTTTTTAATTTTTTATTATTTTTTAATTCAAATTGGAATTGCAGATCTTTTAACTTCAAAATATTTTTAGAAGTACATTGAATCAAATTTTATTTCTTTATTTATTCATTTCTTCGACAGAAATAACCTAATGTTTAAAATATTATTAAAAATGTTTTAAAAATTAGTGCAATTTTTATATATTTTTCATTTAAATTTAAACTTTTAATATTTAAAAATGTAGTTTCAAATAATTAAACATTGATTTTAAAATTTAAGAGAAAACTCAAAATTTTTAAAATAAATTTGTTTATTTGCTAATAAAAATTACAAAAGTTAACCAACTTTTCCAAACTTTTGCTAATAAATTAATAGTTAGTTTAATTGTAAAAATATTTTCCGAAAAATTAGATATTTTTTTTTATTTTAAAATGAAAATTCAGATCATTTAACTTTTTACTATCTTTTATTTATAAAGCAGTGCAATTAAAAAATCAATTTGATAATTCACTAATTTCTTCGACTGATATAACCAAAAATTAAATAAATAATATTTCAAATTTATTAACAATTAGTTAATAATTTTTAAAATGTTTTATTAAATTCAAAATTTTAATTATTTAAAATAGTGTGTCAAATCATTAAAACTTCAAAAACCAAACTTGAATAACCACTAAATCAAATAAAAATAAAAAATCTATAATTATCATTGGATATTTTAGTTTTTAATCTATTCAAAACACATTTAGAACACATTTTTGAAAAGTTGAAAAGTTTATAAGACCTTTCCAAAACAACAAAAAATAAAACAAATTTAAAACTTTGAGTGCAATGCGTGCAAAACAAAAAAGAAAACCTTTCTCGACCCATCAAATAAATACTTTTTGTAAAAAGTTTAAATGCAGACTTTGCACTTACAAAAAAAAAACACTTTTCTCCTTTTTATTTTTAATTAATTAGAATTTTAAATATTTATTGTTTTATTGTTTGCAAATGTAATTACAATTCCGCAGCGATTAAAAAGCGGTGCCTGTAATTCAGTTAGAGCAATGTTATCGCAGGTACAGAGCAACAGTAAGCAATTCGAGGCATTAGAATGTCATTGGAAATGCGGCAAAGGGTCCTTATGCACATTACGGAATTGCTACAGTTGTAACTTGCGTCCCATTAGGCATTTGATTAATTTCGAGAGAGAAGCGGTTACGGCCGCCCCCGCGAGCCGCCCCCAACAGCTCCGGTGTTTGCGCCCGCAAAAGTGGCAAAGTGGCAAAGCCACGGCACAGAGGCCAGAAATATCGGCGCGGATTTTCTCGACGCGTCTCGAAACGGTGTGTGCTGGCACGTGTCGACAGCAGTGGACGTGATTCTACTACTTGCCAACAGCGGCCATTATCCTTTCAAGGATCGATGGCTTTTATCCTCTATTTCCTTTCAGTTAGTTTTTTTTTTTTTTTTAGTTTTTCTGAAGTTTTAGTTTTCGTTGTGGTTCTGCAAAGACTCTAATTTACCACTGAAAGTTTCTTTTCTAACTTATTTTTCATTTATTGTTTTTAATACTTTTTATATATTAAAATTTGTAATTTATTTAATTTATTTATTTATAAAAAATGCATTGTTGTTGGTCATTAGAATAATTATTAGAATTGTTAAAAAAAAATTAGGAAGTTTAAATGGAAAATAAGAAAGATATGGTGTTTTTTTTGAAGCATTGAAAAGTTACTGTTGAAACCGGAAGTTTGTTTTTTGATATTTTTTTATAGAAATTTCGTACGATTTATTGAAGTTTTAATTAATGGAATCTCTAAATACACTTTTTAAGTATTATAAATAATTATTATTTTTAAAATATCTTTTAAAATAAAAGAGATATGAGTGGTTTTCCCCAGACCGTTTATAATTTGCTATAAAAAAAAAATTGAAAAGTTTGTAATGTTTTCAAATTATTTTCATGGACTTTGGTAATATTTTTATTACTAACAATTAATTAAATATATATTTTGAGAATAACTGGCAAAAAGAATTTTCTAATTAGCATTGAAAATAAGAAAGATATTATAGGATTTCCCAATGAACCAAAAATAGAAGTTCACACTGGAAGTATAGTTTTTCTTAATGTTCTTTTGGGACACAATGTATAATTTATGTTAAAATTAATTAATTAATTCTTTAAAAATACTTTTTAAGATTTATAAATAGTAATTATTTTTAAAATTTCATTAAAAACAAAAGAGATATAACGGATTTTCCCAGTGCATTTCATTTGTTATAAAACAATCAAAAACATATTTTGGAATGTATTTTCAAATGATTTTTATTGACATTTTGGTTTTGTTTCTATTGTAAATTATTAAATAAACTCTTAAATTTACATTTTAGAAATAATTTACAAAAATACTTTTTTAATTAACGTTTGAAATAAAAAAGATATGATTGTTTTTTCCAAAGAACAAAAAATAGCTGTATCCACTTGGGATATCTTGCTTTTTCTAGTTATTTTCGGACGCATTGTATAAATTAAGAAAAAAATAATTAACTGAATATTTAAAGACATTTTTACAGATTGATTTGTAATAAAATTTTTCAAAATTGGTTAGAAAATACAAGAGTTATGATGGATTTTCCCGAAGCAATCCTCGAATAATGCAAAAAATCGAAATTGTCATTTTGAAATGCGTTTTTTTATAATTTTCAACACATTGACGAAGTGATTCTTCTTTAAATTTTTAATTAAATGTTTAAATTCATATTTTCAGAAAAAATAACAGAAAAAAATATCGAATTTGCACTAAAAATTAGAAAGAAGTGATTGGTTTTCCATAAATAACTAAACATTACTTTTCGCTCAATTTTTTTTTTTTGGTATTTTTTTCAAGAATCCCTGAATTATTTATTAGAAAACCAATAAGTGAATTATTTGAAGAAATAATTTATAAATAATATTAAATTTTAATATATAAAATTACCTTAAAAACAAAAGAAATATGATTGATTTTCCCAAGGCAGTAATTTGCCAAGAAAAATAAATATAATGTAAAATTTTAATTTTCTGACACATTTTTCAACCACTGTTACTATTTCCTTACACTAAAAAATTACTAAAATTTATAAATAAATTACTGAAGAATAATTTACAAAAATAATTATAAAATTATCTCAAAAATTAAAAAAGATATGAATGAATTTCCCAAAGTATTACATTTACCAAGAAAAAAAATGACAAAAATATTATTTTCCGATGAATTTTCAGCTACTTCAAATAATTTTTTACCATAAATTATTACCAAAATCTATAAATAAATTACTTAAGAACAATTTCAGAAAAAAATTATAAAATTATCTCCAGAAACTACTTTTTCCCGTTAACAAACCGAATAAACCCCATAAACAAAACCCGGAAGTAAGCCAAAACCAGAGGAAAAATCCAACTTACCGATGGTCGTGATAACGGTTAACGAGTACAAAAACGACGAACTGAAAGTCCACCGGTGATTCCGCTGATGGATCTGCAATCCCGTCTGCTGAATCTGGCGGAAGAGGGACTCCTGGAACTCGAAGACTTCCTCGGCCGCCAGCCGCGTCCAGTTCTCCCTGTAGAGGATATTCAAGTTCTCCGTGATGCTCCAGAGACGTTCGACGGTGCGCGCCCGGAGTTCCGTGACGGGATCTCGCTTCAACAGGACGTCTTTGTGTCCTTCGAGGCTCATGAAAACGAACGCGCCCAGTACGGTGTAGGCCAAGACCAGGAAGCAGACCGCCAAAGTGGCCAACAGAGACGTCGACTGTTTCGACGTGCTGTTCGAATCGGCCGGACAGCAGCAGCAGGAGGAGCAGCAGGAGCCGAAAAAGGAGTCGCGTTGTTTACCTCCGGAGTCGTCCGGTGCTTTGTTGTAGCAACAGGAAGGACTTCCCGGCGGCGAGCGACGTGCCGCGTAAGGATATTGGCTTATGTTGGCAGCATAAGGACCGTTCATGGGTCCTGCGGGCGGTCGCGATATCATATCCCACCTTTTATTTACCGGAAGAGTCCTCCTTTCAACGCTCCGAGATTAACATCTGCAAACAGGATTTTCTTCTTAGTCTTTCCTTAGTTCCTTAGTCCTTATTTTATCTGCTTTTTTTATTTAATTTTTTTTTTGTTTTTTTTTTTTTTAGTTATTTATGGAAGAAAAACAACAGAAAAGTTTAGATTTAGAAGAAAATTGTGCGTGCAAAGAAAAAAAAAAAGAAAATGCGAAAGGATAATAGTATAAAGGAGGTCCTTGGTATGGAGCATAGAGGAAAAATCTAACTCGTTATCTAGTTTTCTCCTTACGCACAATTTACCCGGAGAAATATGGCCGTTTCATTACGAATCCTGCCAAGGACTGGTAGGATGTCCCACAGCGCCATCTATATCTCCATTATTTTTATACAGGGTGATTATTTATTTTTTATTTATTTTCAAAACTTGTTTTTATGGATAACTTCTACAGTTTAAAAGATAGGGATTTGGTTTACAGGAAACAAATTTGCAGAATTTTATGCTTAATTTAAATTTGTTGTTGAAATACGGATATCTTAAGTAGTTCCGGAATTATTCGGGAAAAAAAATGAAAATTTTCCATTTTTTTTTTGTACTTTATTCGAAAAAAAATTATTAGTCACAGAAAAATAGTAATAATTGCTACGAGTTGATATTTTTAAGGAAAATCAAAATTATTTTACAAAATTTTCACAGATGAAATGCAATTAAATTAAATTAGAAAAATCTATCAACTTTTTAATTTTTTTAATAAATTTAAATCCATTGCATACCTGATAACAATTATTTAAATTTTTAATTATTCTTAAAATATGTACTTAAGTATTACATCAATTATTTTTTGCAAAAATTATCTAGCATTCCTAGAAAAAATTATCAAAACCATCACTTCCGGTTTCAACTGTCAGATTTAATTCTTCCACAAAAAAACCATCATATCTTTCTTAATTTTAAAGTTAATTTGATCATAATTTTTGATAATTATTACCAAAAACTTCTTAAATAAACTTTATAAATTATTTATAGTAAAAACTAAATCAGTTTATTTGAAAATAAATCCCAAAAAAAAATCCTTTAAAAGAAAAAATTTAAATAAATTTACTGACAAAAACAAAATTAAATTAGATCATAACTTAAAGCAAAAATTATCCTATTTCAAGAAAATCGTATCATATGATTGATATTAATTTTTCTTTTTGAAATATCTACCTTTTAAAATCTTATTAATTTTAATGGTTATTTTATTTAAAAATTTAAAAAACCAAAGTTGCAATATCAAAATTTCGTTTTCTAAAAACAGAAATGCAATTTAATACAATTGGAAAATTGTTTTGAAACTGCCAATGAAAATATTTGCAAATTCCATGTGAAAATACACGGAAATTAAATCGAAATAATTCAAACAAAACAAAATCCCGCATATTTTCCGCAAACTGGAAACTTTTCATTCATTTCCTCTCACATAATTTACAATTTACATGAAATAAATAAAGAACATCAAAGCGAATAATAATCGATGCTAGATGAGTTTTTCACAAAGTCTTGTGTAAACTTAGAAGAAGAGGAAGTAATGGAGCCATTTTTTGGGTTTTCGTTGTTAATAATAATTTTCTGGGAAAATCCCTTATATCTTTTTCTTATTTTTAAAGTTCATTTAACAACTATTTTTAATAGTTTTTCTCATGGTATTACAAAAATATTTTTTTAAATATTTTTTTCTATGACCATTTTTTGTTGTCGGAAAACCGGTCATAACTTTTTAAATTTTTAAGTAAATTTAATAATTTTTTTGTTAATTATTCTCAAGATATCTATTTAATTGTTTCAGTAATTACTTTTCGAAAAAACTTAGTAAAAGTACCCGAAAAAAAATTCTAAAAGATTTTTTTTGATTTTTTTTTTTTGCTAAAATGTGTTTTTTTCAGGAAAACCAATCATAGCTTTAATATTTTTATTGATTTATGGTAATTTTTTTTTTTAAATTATCGTCAAGATATTTATTTATTTATTTCTTAAACTATTTAGTGCAAAAACTACTTAAAAGTATTTGAAAACTATTCCTAAAAATCAAATTTTCGATTTTTTTTTTCTTTTTGATGTTGTTAAAATGATTCTCAAGGAAAATTCTTCATATCATTTTCATTTTTAAATCAAATTTATTTTTGTTTCCTGCCAATTATTCGCGATATCTTAATTTAAATAATTCAGAAATAATTTATTGCAAAAATAAAGTGTTAAGCAATGGTAAAAGTATCAGAAATAAGAATTAAAAATCAATTTTGACTACTTTTACAAAACAAAAAATGACTCTTTAAGAAAATCAATCATATTTTTCTTATTTTTATTAATATTTACATAATTGTAACTTTTAATTATTCTTAAAATATATACTTAAGTATTACATCAATTATTTTTTGCAAAAATTATCTAGCATTCCTAGAAAAAATTATCAAAGCCATCACTTCCGGTTTCAACTGTCAGATTTAATTCTTCCACAAAAAACCATCATATCATTCTTAATTTTAAAGTTAATTCTATGATTATTTTTGATAATTATTACCAAGAACTTCTTAAATAAACCTTATAAATCACTTATAGTAATAACTCAATCAGTCTATATAAAAATAAATTTAAGAAAACCTACAAAAAATTTAATTAAATTTTCTCACGAAAACAAAATTTAATCCAACTTTGGGAGCAAATCCTTTGTCAATTATCTTTATAAATAAGTAAAAAGCAAGTAAAAACGTTTTTAAAAAGCACAAAAAACGTTTTAAACTCAGTTTAAGTAATTGCTAAAATGATTTTTGCAACAACTGTTGCAATTATAACTCAGCAATTGCGACTTTTTTCAGCCCAATCAGGCAAAATACAAAAAATAAAAAATAAAAAACAAAAGAAAACAACTTCAGAACAAAACAATAAACCCCTCCATTGTTTTGTTAAATACAAATAATTGTGTATAATGCAGATAATGAAAATTATCCGGCGCTAATGAGTTTTCACTCCGTTCAGATCGCTTCAAAATGAGCATTTCGAGCATTTAATGAGCGCACATTTTATGAAGCAAATCCAATTTGTCGCTGTTTATACTATACTATATATTCGTAATTACGCGGCAATTAATTTATTATTATCATTACGCATTACGCATTGAATTTAACTGACAGCCCGGAAGAATTTATTGTAATTGCCGCTGACGTCTGATGCCTGCTGATGATGATGATGATGGTAAAATTGGTAAAAACGAAAAGCACAGCAGTCAGCAACCGAGCGGAATGAAACAAAATTTGAAAAATCGAAAAGCAAAAATGGCCGCCGCACTATAATTTATATTGTTTCCCCCTAACAAATGACTGACGAAATATTAAGCGCCCAAAGAAAAAGCGCGGAAATTGTACTGGTCTTAAGTAAAACATTTGTATTATATTGTTGTTAGCTACTGAAATTGATGTTTCCTTTTTTGGTTTGCTGCTCTGCTCTGAGTGAAAGAGCAGGAGAGATTTATAAGCGCAAATAGCGATCAATCTAAAAGTAAACAAACGCACGGCAAAGTTGCAGCAGGCAAGGCAATGGAAGGCAATCGAAGTGAGCTTGGCGAATTAACGACACAGGTAATTAATCAACCGCCTTTTGTCATTGCCAACTTTCCGTTTACCAATGCCATCGCTTCTTCTCTTCTCATTTTCTTATTTTCCTAATTATTATTATTTGCTTTCGCTTTATTGCTAATTTTCCCCTCTGCATATTTCTTTCTTTTTTTTTACTGTTTTATGGTTTCCGGTTTGAGGCGGCTTTCATTTTTTTTTCCTTTTTTTTTTTGACTTTTTGTTTCTTTTCGGGTGCGGAATTAAATATTGCAAATGTATGGAGCTGTGTGGGGTGGAAAATTAAAAGCGTAAGGAACGTCGTTTGAAAAATGTATATTTTGCAAACGACTTTTGGCCGCCCCCGGAGGCGACAAAAAGATTAAGTCGAGACATTTATGACCCTGCGGATAATTAATGGCTCTATTTCTTCTTCTTCTTCTTCTATATGTTTGCTTTTGTGTGTGTGTGTGTGTGTGCGTTGGAGTTTGTGCTAAGAAGCTTCTTGCATCGATTATAATTCGCTTTGATGTTCTTTATTAATTTCATGTAAATTGTAAATTGTAAATTATGTGAGAGGAAATAAATGAAAAGTTTCTAGTTTGCGGAAAATATGCGGGATTTTGTTTTGTTTGAATTATTTCGATTTAATTTCCGTGTATTTTCGCATGGAATTTGTAAATATTTTCATTGGCAGTTTCAAAACAATTTTCCAATTGTATTAAATTGCATTTCTGTTTTTAGAAAAAGAAATATTGATTTTGCAACTTTGGTTTTTTAAATTTTTAAATAAAATAACCATTAAAATTAATAAGTTTTTAAAAGGTAGATATTGCAAAAAGAAATGTTAATATCAATTACATGATACGATTTTTTTGAAATAGGATAATTTTTGCTTCAAGTTATGATCTAATTTAATTTTGTTTTTGCCAGGAAATTTATTTCATTTTTTTGTTTTAAATAATTTTTTTTTGGATTTATTTTCATATAAACTGATTTATTTTTTAGTATAAATAATTTATAAAGTTTATTTAAGAAGTTTTTGGGAATAATTATCAAAAATTATGATCAAATTAAGTTTAAAATTAAGAAAGATATGATGGGTTTTTTTTTGAAAGAATTAAATCTGATAGTTGAAACCGGAAATGATGGCTTTGATATTTTATTCTGGGAATGCTAGATAATTTTTGCAAAAAATAATTGATGTATTACTTAAGTACATATTTTAAGAATAATTGAAAATTACAATTCTGTAAATATTAATAAAAATAAGAAAAATATGATTGATTTTCCCAAAGGATGTCATTTTTTGTTTGGTGAAAGTAGTCAAAATTGATTTTTAATTCTTATTTCTGACCATTATCTTATTTTTGCAATAAATTATTTCTGAATTATTTAAATTTAGATATCGAGAATAATTGGCTGGAAACAAAAATAAATTAGATTAAAAAATAAAATTGATATGAAGAATGTTCGCAGAGAATCATTTTTAACAGCATCAAAAATAATCAAATTAATTTATTTTTGTTTTTGTCAGTAAATTTACTTCAATTTTTTTTTAAATTTTAGTATAAATAATTTATAAAGTTTATTTACGAAGTTTTTAGGAATAATTATCAAAAATTATGATCAAATTAACTTTAAAATTAAGAAAGATATGATGGTTTTTTTTTTGGAAGAATTAAATCTGATAGTTGAAACCGGAAGTGATGGCTTTGATATTTTTTTCTACGGATGCTAGATAATTTTTGCAAAAAATAATTTATGTATTACTTAAGTACCTATTTTAAGAATAATTAAAAATTACAATTACTTTAATATTTTTAGAAATTATGATAAAATTGATTGGATTTCCCAAAACGTAAATTTTCGATTGATAAAAGTAGTCAAAATTGTTTTTAAATTTTGCTTCCGGCACTTTTACCCAGTATTTGTAATAAATTATTTCTGAATTATTTAAGTTAAGAAAGCTAGAACTATTAACAAAAAAATTAATTAATTAAATTAACAAATAAATATGATTTGAAAATTTTTCCCTGAGAATCATTTTTAACAGCTACAAAAATATAAAAAAAATGATTTTAGGAATATTTTTCAAATACTTTTTAGTAGTTTTTGCAGTAAATAAATAAATAAATAGTTTATGAAACAATTAAATAAATATCTGGAGATTTTTTTTTTTTGATAAATCAATGAAAATAATAAAGCTATCATTAGTTTTCCAAAGAAAGCAAATTTTACCGAAAAAACATCCAAAATTTTATTTTTGAATTTCTTTTCTGAAACTTTTATTTATTAAGTTTTTTATAAAAAAATACATTCTAAAATACTTAAATGGAAATTTTGAAAATAATTAGAAGAATTATGATGAGAATTGTTACATTTTCTTAAATATTTAAAAAGATATCAATGATTATTTTCCCAAAAAATAACTTTTGTCAAAGAAAAATCCGAAAATTTACCATTAAAATATTTTTTTCACTAACTTTTACTAAATTATTTCAATAAATAAGTAATGAAGTACTTAAACTAATTAACTTCAAATTCGGAACAAAGAAAAAGTTGCAATTTAAGCATAAAAATATAAAGTTATCAATGGTTATCCCAAAGAACGAAAAATAAAATCATAAAAACCGGAAGTATATTTTTATTACTCTTCTCAAGACACCCAGCACAATTTTTTTTAATCCAGTAAATGAAATACTTAATGCAACAATTAAAGAAAAATAAATAATAAAAATTCAAAAAATAATCTTGAAAATTAAAAAGATATTGATTTACCCAAAACATCAATTTTTACCAAAAACAAATAAACCAAAACTACTTTTAACAACAGATATTTAATAATTAGTAAACAACTGAATAAATTACCAAATTAATTAACAACATACCAAAAATAAAAATAAAAAACTCGAAGAATTACTAATTATACATTTAAAATTCAGTTAAAAATAAACTAGACAGACTAGAGAAAAAAGTAACTAAAGATTCAGAAAGAGGGTAGAAAATTAATCAAGTTAAAAGGAGTTTTAGTTGTGCGCGCTCTCCTTCAAAGCACAGAGGACTCAACGTGTGAACTACTTTATCCTTTCTCTGTTATATCGTACGTAAAGAAAATGTGTATAAAGTCGAGATGCTTCTTATTTATTTCCTCATTTTTTTCCTCTATCTTACTTTTTTTTTTCTTTTTTTTTTTTCGTTACTCTCTACATTCCATTTTGTTTTATTTCAAAAAAAAAATATCAGAAATAAAAACACGAACGTAGCATATAGTGTAAGAAATCCGTGACGATCGGAATTTTCTAATTCCGATTTTTCCGGAAAAAGAAGGCGTCAGATAAAAAATTTAATAACGCCAATCGATACATACACTACACTACACATTCAATTCTATTCTATATACACATAAAGTCCTTTGCACGCTTTATATATTCTCTCTCTATATATAAATTTTCTTCTTGTGTCTTTGTTTGATGCAATGCTTTCATTTTGCGTGTGTTGCAAACAATTTTAAGGGTCTCTCTTTGGCCTTTCTCCTTCTTTGTTTCGTTGTTTCTATATGGATCTCTTTGCCTTTCTCTTTCTTTATCTCTCTCTCTCTCTCTCTCTCTGTCTTCTCTGTGAACATATGTGTGTGCATGTGTGCATGTGTGTTGATTCTGTCGTTAGATATACAGGGTGATCAAAGGAAAAGTGTCTCAACCCTTTAATTTCCCCAATTACCATTCCATTTTTCTTAAATTTTACACAGTCAAGACATCATTTCACATTGATCAACGGAAATTTCCATATTTTAGCACTTCCGGTTTAACTGGAAACTTCAAACTTTTATTTTTTTTTATTGGTAACCTACTGGAAATTAAATTTTTTAATTCCTCATGTCATTTTTACTGTAAAAAAACATTTTTTTGTCGTAAAAGGTTTGATAAATAAAATCACCCTGTATAGTGAAGTGAAGGAGTAAATTGTACAGTAGTCAGCATGCGAACCGCACTGATTTGCAGCCTAATTGATTACAGGACTAAAAGGTCCTAAAGGATAACCACTTAATTAACTTTAAATGCCGAAGCCATCCCAGTGGCTTGTTGTTACAGTTGTACTGGCTATGGGTCCAACAATCGAAAAGGATAATTGTTTTTATTTTTTATTTTTATTGAGCTAATTTTTTAATTGGTTTTGCTATTTTCTATTTGAATTTTCTTGAATTTTGTCCTTACATTAGTAGTTTTTACAAACAGTAAGCTGTTTTAACAATTTTCTGACTTTATTTTGGTTTTGTTTTAACTTTGGAAAGTTTTCATTAAAAAATTGAATTAGTTTTAAAAAGTTAAGTTAAATTGTTGTTTTATTAAATAAGTTTGGAAAAGATTATAAAATTCATTGAACATTTTAATTTTATTATAGCCTTTTGTTTTAAAAAGTTTAGTAAACAGTAATTTTTATTAAACAAACAGTTCATTTTCCACAAAAAAAGTTTTTCAATTTCAATTGTTTTAATTGCTTTGTGAAAATGCATTAACAATAATTAAATATTTTTCGCAAACGTATAGCCTTTTATTGCTAGCTGTTTTATTAAAAATTTAAAAAAATATATTAAAGCATATAAAATTAATTAAATCAAAAATATGCATTTTCCACTCGTAAAAGTCGCTTAATAATTTTTGCGCTCGGCAAAAAAGCCACTGTGCACTTTATTTAATTAATAATTTAATCATGCGTTTGTGAAAATAAAACTAAACAATAAAGTCATTGAACATTAAAAATTAAATTGCTTCCTTTTAGTTTACTTAAATAATATTTTTAATTAATGTATTTTTAACTGTTTAAATAAAACTTTTTCGTTCCACTTTTTACACAATATTCGTAATTCTGAACAAAATTTAAATTCTAAATGTAAATCATAAAATTCTCGTTGTTCAATTTAATTTTCAGTATTTATTTATAGGATATATTGTCGTTTATCAAAATGCTTAAGGAAATATCATTTATATCTTTCCGGTTTTCCGGAAATTAGTTTTAAGTGCGACGTGTCTGCTCTTATAGCGAATGTACAAAAAGTGCCTCATTTAAGTCAACTTTTCTCTTAAGCCAACTCTTTGATTTTTTAATTTTCAGATTTATTTTATAGAGAATTTTGTTTTTTAACAAAATCAAAAATAAAATTTTGTCTATGACTTTTTCGCTTTCCGGAAATTAGTTTTCAATGCACGGTGTCCATTTTTAAAGTATGTGAAAAGCGAGTGCAACATTTTTGCCTATTTATATCTAAAGGTACCTGTTTTATTTTTTAATTATCACTGTTAATTAATAAGGCAGTTTATTCTTTATCACTATCAGAAAGAAAATAACGTTTATATCCTTCCGGTTTTCCGGAAATAATTTTTAAGTTCGTGGTGACTACTTCTGGAACGAGTGCAATCTAAATTTTCTCCGAATTCACTAACTTATTTTTTTTAATTTGACTTTTGTTTTATATTGGTAACATTATCTGTTGTCAAAAGCTGAAATTAAATTTTATTTTTATGTTTCCGGTTTTCCGAAAAAAAATTTAAGGGCGCGGTGTCTTTTTCCGGACGAGTCTAGCATAAAATTCAAATTTTCCCCGAATTCTCTGTTTATTTTTTTTATTTGACTTTCATTTTATTGGTCACATTATGTATTATAAAAATCCAAAATAAAATTTCATTTTTATCTTTCCGGTTTAACGGAAATAATTATTAAGTGCGCGGTGTCAATTTCTGGGAAGAGTATAGCATAAAAATCCAATTTTCTGCGAATTCACTATTTAAATTTTCAAAATTTTTTCTTTTATTTTATAGGTCACATTATCTGTTATCACAATATGAGTTAAAATATCATCTATAGTTTTCCGGTTTTCCGGAAATAATTTTTAAGAACGCGGTGTCAATTTCTAGGACGAGTGCAGCATAAAAATTAAATTTTCTCTGAATTCCCTTTTTAATTTTTTTTATAATTTTACTGTTAATTTATAGATCACATTATCTATTATCAAAATCAAAAATAAAATTTCATCGTTTCCTTTCCGGTTTTCCGGAAATAATTATTAAATGCGCGGTGGCAATTTCTAGGAAGAGTGTAGCTCAAAATCCAATTTTCTGCGAATTCACTATTTAAATTTTTTAAATTTGGCATTTACTTTTATAGGTCACCTTATTTGTTATTCCAAAATGAAATAAAATATCATCTATAGTTTCCCGGTTTTCCGGAAATAATTTTTAAGTGCGCGGTGTTTTTTTCCGGACGAGTCTAGCATAAAATTCACATTTTCTCCGAATTCACTGATTATTTTTTTTATTTGACTTTCGTTTTATTGGTCACATTATCTGTTATCAAAATCAAAAATAAAATTTGATCGATATCTTTCCGGTTTTCCGGAAATAATTATTAAGTGCGCGGTATCAATTTCTCGGAAGAGTGTAGCATAAAAATCCAATTTTTTGCGAATTCACTAATTAAATTTTTAAAATTTGACTTTTATTTCCTAGGTCACATTATCTGTTATCAAAATGAAAAATAAAATTTCATCGGTATCATTCCGGTTTTCCGGAAATAATTTTTAAGTGCTCGATATCAATTTTTAGGAAGAGTATAGCATAAAAATTCAATTTTCTGCGAATTCACTAATTAAATTTTTTAAATTTGCCTTTTATTTTTTAGGTCACATTATCTGTTATCAAAATGAAAAATAAAATTTCATCGGTATCTTTCCGGTTTTCCGGAAATAATTTTTAAGTGCTCGGTATCAATTTCTAGAAAGAGTGTAGCATAAAAATTCAATTTTCTGCGAATTCACTAATTAAATTTTTAAAATTTGCCTTTTATTTTTTAGGTCACATTATCTGTTATCAAAATGAAAAATAAAATTTCATCTTTATCATTCCGGTTTTCCGGAAATAAGTTTTAAGTACACGGTATCCATTCCAATAGCCCCTGATTTACATAAAACATCGATTTAGCAAGTTAAAAGTAAACTTTGAAAGCTGGGAATGAATATTTCAAAATCTTTTCACTTCATAATTTGACTATCATAATTCATACATGTAAAACAGAAACTGAAAATAAAAATTGAAAACCTGTGCAATCTTCCAAATTATTATTAATGTCCTTAATATCGATTAATTAAATTTAAAAAAAATGAATGACATATTTTCATGACGTATTTTCTCTTAAAAACACCGATAACTGAAGCGAAAACTTAAAAAACAAAAAACTTTAATTAACGTCAAAAACTTAACCGCTACCAGCACCACAAGCTTCGGGAAAACTTTGTTTCCAATTTCCATCAAGCAATTAGTACTCAGAACAACAACAGCAACATCTAAAGAAAATAAAAATATAACAGAAGCTTTTCTTTATTCTTTTATTCCTTCATTTCTTCTCTTTTTTTTTTCATTTTTTTTTTCATTGTTTTTATTTATTTTTTATTTGTATATAAATTTAGCAAGAAATCCAATTCTTTTATTTTTTTATTTGTACAAAGCTATCGAAAAGGTTTGAAGAACACTTTTTCCCAGAGTACAAAAATAGACTTAAAATTTTTTCCAATAAAAGCAAATTGTCCTCCGGAACAATACAAATCAACGAAAAAAAAAAATATTAAAAAATAAAAGCAAAGGAATTGATTGTTTAGGTAAACAAAAGTAATTTTTATTATACTTTTATTACTCTAAAAAACGTATAAAAAATAAATATTACAAGAAGAAAAAGAAGTGAAAAGAAAAGCAAGGAAAGAGGAGAAAATACAGCGACAACAGAAAGAAAAAAAACAAAATGGTGAAAAGAGAAAAAAAAATACGGGGGGCAATTTAAGTCGCCTTTTATATAATGTAAACAGCATTTGAAAATAATAAACAGCCGGAATAACGATAAACATTTTTCGTGCTGCTGCTGCTGCTGGGCTGCCTCTGCTGCTGCTGCTTTAAAAGTGCGGAAAGGGGTGTGAGTTTGTAGGGGTGCAAATTGAAAGTATTTTTTCATCCGAGATTGCTCGCATTTTTCCTACTTTCTCTCCCTTTCTCTCTCCAACTCTCTACTCCTTTTTTTCCACTGCATTTGCATCTCGTTTTTCTCTTTTTTTTTAACAATGTAGGCACTTTTCAACACATTCTGTCCTTCAGCTCGGTGCTCAGCTGTTCTTTCCAGTGGGCGTTCATTAAATGCGCTAAAAGTCTACTAAACTTTAAAATCCCCAACGTAACGCGCAACAAAACGAACGAAACGAAACGAAAAAAAAAAAAAAAAAAGAAATTAATTACATAGTCGGCTTCTAATGAACTCTTTTTAGTAAATGGCTTTTTAAATGACTGTGCAGTACATAGAGTACATGTGTTGCTGCCTAATGTTACAAGTACAAATTTATTTCCGCTGTCACGGAATACTTTTGCTTGGGAAAAAAGGGAGAAAAGCCTTAATTAGCATAATTATCTGCATCATTTCTATGTTTTCTTTTTCTACATTTTGAACTTTTTTAAAGTTAGTTTTTTAATTATTTCTACTTTCGTTTTTTATTATTTTTTATATATGTCCTTTATGATTTTATTTGTTAATTTTTTTTTAAGATAAAAAGAAGGAATTGTTATAAAAAAATTGTATTTTTATATGTAAGTAGAGCTTGAAATCATTTTTACATACAATTTTAGGAAAATTGGAAAATTTTGTTATTTTGTGTCGCCATCTAGTGATAGTTCAAAATTTATAAGTTTTGATGAACCTAATTTAAAGATTGTTTAATTAGCTTTAAAAAGATGTATGATACATGTATATTGAATGTTATAAACAATGAAAATTTAATAAATTAAAAATGGGCGTCATTATTAGTAAAAAAATCAAAAATTCAATTTTGATTGACTGTAACTTCAAAATTAACAAATCTATTCAAGTTTTCTTAACTTAAGTTAGAAGTAAATTTATTCCTCTTTAAAATAAATGTAAAATTAAAAATTTCAAATGAAAACTTCAAAAGTTATCAATAATTTCCCAATAAAAGAACGAATATAACTAAACCGAACAATAAAAACTGTTCTAAAAATTTTCTAAAAATCAGATTTTTAATCAAAATATTAAAGAAAATTCTTTTTTCCCATGAAATCCTAATTCATCCGCTAAAATTTTAAAACCATTAACGGTTTTAATTGCCATTTAATTGAAATAAATAATTTTTAATCAGCTTTTTAAGCAGTCAATAATAAAACGCAAAATTCTGCTTTAATGACCTTGAAGTAAGGCTCATCAAATATCGAGCTAACAATAAATAATTAAGAAGTACAATTTACACTATTCGAAAGCTGGTTAAATAAGCTTTAAGAAAATATATAAAACATAATTGTTGATTAAACCAGATGTGAGAAAATTTATAAAACAAACAAAATGGCGCTCAAAGAAAAACCAAATATTTAACTTTGAAGTTCCACGACTTTAAAATAAAAAAATTTACTGCGGTTTTCTTAATTAAATTAAAAAGTCCATTTATCCTTTTACAAAATAATCGATAATTGATAAAATTCTGATTAAAATTTCAAAAGTTATTGCTTAAGGCTCACTGAAAACAAAAAATTGCTTTTTTATAAATGTCAGAAAATGTGAATTATTCAACGGCGAATTTAAAAATTTTCTGAAGAAAAAAATTATTAAAATCATTAACTTTAAAGGACAATAAATTAAATTAAAAAAAAAAAGATGTTAAAACTCATCATTTGTACAAATATCTACTTCATTTGCTAGGCAAGCTCTTTTCCCAGCTTTCTTTTACTTGTTTTTTTTTGGTTTATTTTTTTTTAATTTTTTTTTTGTGCGTTACAAAGCTTCAAAGGTAAAAAAGGAGTAGATTTTATGAGTTAAAAGTATATTTTCTACAAGATAGTTGTTGTGATCCTTCCTTATCCTTACATGAGTTTTAAAGTGGTTTCCCCGGCTCTTCCTTAATATATTCCGCAATGGAAACTGCACTAGCAGCTTATATTTTATTTCGTGTATATTATGCGGTATGCATTTTGTCTATACTTTGAGACTTCGCAAACAACGTTTCCAAACAAATTTTGCTACACAAAAGTTTCCCTCTAAACTACTACAAACTTCCCATTGGTTTTCTTCGCTGTTCCACTTTTGGTTTTTCACTTGAAATTTCTTTTTAATTTAAGTTTAAAATGCTTCGAAATTGTTATATTTCATTTCAGCAGTTTGAAATTTATTCTACTCAATTGTAAATATGTTTAACTGAGGTTAATTAAAGGTTATGTTGGAAATCCAGGACACTGAACGATGCGAAAAGAGAGGCGAGGAGAGGAGAGGAGGGAAAACCGGAAAGCGGAAATTATAGCTATATTTTGCATTGCGTGTTTTATTGTTGCCGTATAATTGTATATTAGGCAAACTCTTTTGTAAATTAATTAAAATCCGACTCTGGGCAATTATTAAGACGTAATTAAGCCCTCTCTCACGTTTACTTTGCCGCCCCAATAAATTGCCGGGCGGAAAGTTTGCGCGCTACTTAGAGGCGAATAAATTCGCGTTTCAACTGCCTGCTGCTGCCCCCGCGCCGCCTCCCTCTTCTCCACTTGCTAACTTATCGTTTTCTTCGTGTTTTTTCACTTTTTTTTCCTGTTTTCTCAATTTCTCTAATGTTATTTTTCACCGTCTCACAACTTTTAAACTATTTACTTCAATAGATTGCTTTAATTACTTTTTTAAATTTCAATCAATTTTCATTGGGATTTTTTTTTTCGTCAATCAATTACTTTTGAAATTTTAATAATCTGCTGAAATTAATAGTAAACTATTTCAATTTACGTGAAAACATTTATAAATTTTTAAATTTTACTTTTATTTCGGTAATATAGAGATTTAAATTAAAAATTCAGTAAAAAAAATAGAGCGAATAAAATGATTGCGGCGATTTTTGGTAGCGCCGCGCTTTATTGCTTCATTTCTCCGGTGTGTTAAACCATTTGAATATTTTATTATTTATTTCATAAAAACAACGATAAACTGTGGTTTTATAGGGTCTGCAGTTAAAAATGTTTGCGAGAATCATTTTTTTTTT
This sequence comes from Holobus sp. GC000080, assembly GCA_030556065.1. NCBI lineage: Eukaryota > Metazoa > Arthropoda > Insecta > Coleoptera > Staphylinidae > Holobus > Holobus sp. GC000080. The sequence goes on from JASKGO010000230.1 coordinate 23,438, forward strand.
AACGGAAAAACAAATTTAAAAACCTAACAAATTTCCATAAAAATGCATTTTTTTGTATTTTATTTATTGTTTCCTTCCTTGCATTTTTTTATTATTATTTAATGCATTACAATTCTCAATTGTTTTGTTAAAATGTTAAATGCAATAAATTGTAGGGCTCAAAATCATGCTTACGTACTATTAGATGGAAAATTTTGTTATTTTGTGTCGCCATCTAGTGATAGTTCAATTTTTTTATATTTTGATGAAACTAATTTAAATATTGTTTAATTAGCTTTAAAAAGATGTATGATACATGTATATTGAATGTTATAAACAAGGAAAATTTAATAAATTAAAAATGGGCGTCTATATTGGTAAAAAATCAAAAATTCAATTTTGATTGTCTGTAACTTCAAAATTAACCAATTAATTGAAGTTTTCTTAATTTAAGTTAGAAGTAAATTTATTCCTCTTTAAAATAAATGTAATATTATAAATTTCTAATGGAAACTTCAAAAGTTATATAAAAAATTTCCCAATAAAAGAACGAATATAACTAAACAGAACAATAAAAACGGTTCTAAAAATCAGAATTTTAATTAAAATATTAAAGAAAATCCTTATTTCACATGAAATCCAAATTAATCCGTTAAAATTTTAAAGAAATTTACGGTTTTAATTGTCATTTAATTGGAATAAATAGTTTTCAATTAGCTTTTTAAGCAGTCAAAAATATAATGCAAAATTCTGCTTTAATGACCTTGAAGTAAGGCTCATCAAATATCGAGCTAACAATAAATAATAAAGAAATACAATTTACATTAATCGAAAGCTTGTTAAAATAACTTTAAGAAAATATATAAAACATATTTGTTGATTAGACCAGAAATGAGAAAATTTATAAAACAAACAAAATGGCGCTCAAAGAAAAATCTAATATTTAACTTTGAAGTTCCATGACTTTAAAATAAACAATTTTACTGCGGTTTTCTTAATTAAATTAAAAATTCATTTATCCTTTTATAAAATAAACGTCAATTGGTTAAATTCCGAAGGAAACTCCAAAAGTTATTGCGTTTCATAACCTATTTTTCCAAGAAAATGAAAACTGTTTCATACTTAAAATCATAAAAATGCATCTCCAGCGCCGCCATTATTTATTATTTAAAAGCGTTCAAACAATTAAAAGCCTTGTGGGTTGCCTACTGTAAAATTAATACAAACTTTATGGCATTTTGCGAATACCCTGTATGAATAAATTATAAACATAAAAGCGATGAAAAGAGCAAGTAAAAAGGGAGAAGCGCTCGAACAGATGATAGAAATGATGATGGATGATGATGATGACGACATTATTTGAAGGATGAAAGGCGATACATGCGTACAGTATGCTTGCGTAGTAATTTATTACCGGCGCGCGCGTTTAATTGTCCTTTTTGTTAGCGCGTATCCTGATGGCGCATAAAGCGGAGGTCGGAGGTTAATCCTTTAAGTGTGTCGAAATTTGTCCGAGCGCTTTTTGCCCACTGCGTGTGTACTTTTATCTGCGAAAATTTTACGGCCCTTTATGAAGGACCATTAATCCTTTTTTTGCATATTTTTTGCCCGCTGTTTATTATACGCAAGTACGCGCAGTAGTGATATTTTTTCGAAAACAGTAATTAATCTGCTTTCTAACCATTTTTCATTTCGCTTTTTTTATTGCCTTTAATGAATAAAACGTTGCAAATTTTGCAAACGTTTTATACTCTGAAAAGGACATTTTTGCTTGATATGTCGGCGAAGTTTAAAAGCAGCTTAAAAACTTCTTCTTATCGTCATTATTGGTCATTCGAAAAGAAAAAACGAAATGTCGTTTTTAATTAAAGCGCTGCGGTTTTTCAATTTTAATAATAAAAGACCTCTCTCGTCGATCGTGAATTTATTATAAGGCAGACAGTTTTTAGCTTCTTCACTTCGCGGCACAAGAATTAACGTTATCCTCTTTGTTTTCCGGATTAATTTTTTCTTTTTTATTATTACGAAGAGCTTTGCAGGGCTATTTTAAGGAGTCTTTTAAGGACCATTTTAAGGGCCCTTTAAAGGACCTTTTTAAAGACTTTTCAAGTATAATGTCGTCTGAGAGTTCATTAATTGGTCCTTCGATCCACTGGAAAGTTTCCATTTTTCGGTATTTTTTGCTACTTTTTTTTTAAATTGGAAATAAAGAATTTTGTGGAATTGTTAAAAAAGGATCATTTAGTCCTTATAAGGAGAACCCTTAACAGATCATTTTAAATACCTTTTTGGATACTTAATAGCTATGTTTACTTATAATTGGCAGTTATATTTGCTGTTTTTTACTAAAAAAACAAGTAGACAACATAGACCTTGAAAAAAGGCTTATTAAATGGTATGAAAACTATAAATAATTAATAAATTCAGTTTACATTAATTGAAAGGTTGTTAAATTAGCTTTAAATAAATATATGATCTAAATGTGATGAAAGATGCAATAAAAAGATAATCAATACAACAAACAAATTTGCCCCTATTGATGATGTCAAATGTTTATTTTTGACGTATCGTAACTTGAAAATTTGAAATTTTTCTATTAATTTTCTATTAAATTTAAAAAGCACTTTTAATCTGCTTCAAAGTAAATGTTAATTTCTAAATTTATATGGAAAACTTCAATAATTATTGCTTAAGGCTCAAAGGATGAAAAGCAAAATAATATTATTTTCTTTTGAAACCACTATCAGGAAAGTGTGAACAAAGGATAACTTTTCTTAACATTCACTTTGAGTTTTGTCAATGAATAAATTTTTTTTTTTTTTTAAGAAGAATGAAATTTAATCATAATTAAAGAAATTAATTATTAATTATATTGCTCTTCTTCAAAGTGAAGTAAAGAAAAAATTATTGTCTAGGATTCAAGTTGAAGTAAAGTAAAGTTATCCTTTTTCCACACTTCACTGGAAGTGGAAAAAGGATCACTTTACTTTCAGCTCTTTCAAAATATTTTGTTTTTTAAAATAGTAGTCATTATTAATTACTTTTTTTTGCAATTAAATATTAATAAAATTTATAAAAGTCTTTTTGTAATAGCTGAAAGTAAAGTGATCCTTTTTCCACTTCCAGTGAAGTGTGGAAAAATGATAACTTTACTTTACCTTCACTTTGAATCCTTGCTCTTACAATTAATAAAGAAATTAAGTCAAATTAACTAATCTAATGTCTCATAAGAAATAATTAATATACTAAATTTACATTAATTAAGTGGTTATAATTGTTAATAAGCATTAAATAAACTTCGATGATCCATTTATGATGAATGGTCCATTAAAAATATAATTAACAAAACAAACAAAATGACTCAATGAAAATTTCAAATAATTCTCTTTGTCGTATTGTCAAAATAGAATATTTGAATATTTTCCCTAATTATTTTTTATTTAAAAACTTCATTTATTCTGCTTAAATAATGAATGAAATTTTATTTTTTAATTTGAAAACTCTTGTAGTTATTGCTTAAGGCTCAACAAAAAAAAATAGCCGGATAAAACATTTTGTGAAACTTTGAAAAAGTAATTTTATGATTCTCAGCTTCAAAATTTCCACTAAAAGAAAAATAATAAAATATGTATTTACAGAAAACAAAAACAAAAATATTCATATAGAGTGCTCCACTTTTTATTAGGCATTTTATAAAGACAAAAGTGGAAAAAAAAGGATAAAACTAGTGCTTAGTGCAAGGATAACACTTAACGAAACTTTTTCAAATACTTTTTTACCGATTTAGAATATTTAGATTCGCAGAAAATAAACGTGAAAAGTTTTTAATCCTCTTTTCTTTACTTTATTTTCCTCTTTATTTTACTTTTCATTATTTTTTTTATTTTTACATAGATAAAAAGCAAAAATCTTTTGTTTTATTTGCTTTTTGTTATTTTCATATGCATCAAAAGAACAAAAGATTTTAAAAATTCATTGGAAAATTTAGAAAATTTGTGAAATGCTTGCGTAAAGATAAAACAAAGGCTTAATTAATTACTTAAACTGCTATAATCAGGACTCGCATATACTGAAGATAAGAACGCGTTGATCCCTTAATGATAATGGCGGTGCCGCTTGCTCGGAGCGCTCTATCAGGACGAAAATCAGGATAACGTAATTCATGTGTTAATTTACTGATAATCCGCATACTTTAATCGCGTTTCCATTCATTTTTACGATCCATTCAATTTTTCCACTCCTTTTTTTCTTTCATTACTTCTTTTTCGCATTTTTCTGTTTTTGCTTTTTTGTTTTCGCTTTTATTTTTTTAGTTGCTCGGATTACTTTTACAGGGCGTTTTTTTATTTCCTCATCCAGTATATAGTAAACTGGGTAACTTTTTCAGTTTTAATGAGGGAGATTCGGTTAATTAAAATTTGGTAGAATTTTACGCTCAATTTAAATCTTTTTATAAAAATCAGATTTTTTTTTGGTTCTCGAATTATTCCGAAAAAATGTGAAAACCGGCGATTTCTTTGATAAATTTTTCAAAGAAAACTGCTTTTTATTATGGCAGTCTTTGTTTTTTTTACTTTTGTTGCAATTAAATGTTAATAAAAATTACAAAAGTCCTTTTTGGAATAGCTGAAAGTAAAGTGATCCTTTTTCCACTTCCAGTGAAGTGTGGAAAAAGGATTACTTTACTTTACTTCATTTGAATCCTTGATAATAATGAATTTTACTATTTTTAAGTAGAATAAATTTATATTTTTTATTAAAAAAGTAATTAATTAATTTTATTGTTCCTCGAAGTGAAGTAAAGTAAAGTTATCCTTTTTCCACACTTCACTGGAAGTGGAAAAAGGATCACTTTACTTTCAGCTATTACAAAAACTGCTTTTTTAAATAATAATCTTTATTAATTAAATTTTTTTTTTGTAATTAAATATAAAAAAATAATACAAAAGTCTTTTTTGAATAGCTGAAAGTAAAGTGATCCTTTTTCCACTTCCAGTGAAGTGTGGAAAAAGGATAACTTTACTTTATTTTCACTTTGACGAATGATTTTAAATTATTTAATAATTTAATAGTAAATTTCCAATTTTTCAGTAGTTTGAAAATTTGATAAATTTCTTAAACCTATTTAGAAAGATATAATTCATTTTTGCATTAAGAAAAGAGATAATAATATACTGTAGATATATATTTTATAATTAAAAGAAATTTCCTTTCCACTTTCACCAATTTTATTAAACTCTAAACATAGATGATCGGAAAATTAGGCAAGAGGAAACTGTAAAGCAAATGAATGCAATACTTTCAAAACTCGCAGGACATTTAATCGTTTGCCTCGGTGAAGTTTGAGGATGACGTAGTTGACCTACATCTGTACGGATAATTTTGCGCAAAGTGTAGGTGAGTGCATTTTAAGGATAACACAAGGCTTTTCGCTTAAGCCGAGTCCATAGTCTTCAAACATTTACACTCTTGCCTTGCCTCTTTTAACGACACCGTGTATTATACTTTATGCATTGTTTACGGTGTTTACTGTCACCGTTAATGGCACAACTTTCGCACACTTTGCATTCGCTGTAATTTATTTAGTACGTTATTCTTATTATTTTTCATTTTAAAAATATTTAAAAATAAAGAAGAAATCAATAAAAAAAAAGATATCCAAATATCCAAATATTGTATAGAAAATCGAAAAGGCTTCGCTTATTTGTAAAAGTACTTTTTTCTTTTTCTTGCTCGCTTATTTTACTTTTCAACTTTTCACCTGCCATTGTTATCGTATAACGTATAACGGTATAAGGTTTCACGGTTATTGTTGTGCAAGAGAGCCAATACATGCATTCAATGTACGTACTGAATCGAAATTGATTTTATTATCATTCTTCCTTTATATATTCTTCTGCCAGATTCAGAAAGTGTAAAAATATGCTGTGGAAGCAGGAGAAATTATTTGTTTGTTATTTGTTTTTTGTTTTTTTAAAGAAAGAAATTCGAAAAAGTGTTAAAATTGCAATGTAAAACGGTTACTTGTATAAGGCTGCACGTGACCTTCGAAAAGGGCTCGGCTAATAATTCGCAAAGCAAGCGGTTTTGGTAAATACTGTTTACACTATTTTTTAGCTTGTTTAATAAGCTTTAAAATTATATATAACACTTATAATTTTTTCAATAAAAAAATAAATAATAGTCAAAATACAAAAAAAAAAGTTAAAAAATTCAAATTTTCAATTTTGAGATATTATAATCTCAAAAGTTTTGAGTCAAAACATACAATTTTCCAATGGAATTCTTAATAATATAGCAAAATTTATATATTTACTAATCAAATGAATATATTTTTTTAAATTTTTAATAAAAATTCCGGGGATTATTGCATATGTCTCCCAGAAAAGCAAATATCAAATTTTATTAAATCAATGAAAAAGTAGACTTAAAAAGCTCCAAGTTCGAAATTTCTACTAAAAATTATTAGAAATATAAATAAATAAAACTCAATCTTATCAATAAACAGTTTTTTATCTATATTGGACTGATTTCAGTGCAAAATCCTTAAAAAATTAGTGACCTTCAAATAAGGCTTTTCAAATAACTCGAAAAGTATAAATAATTTATGGTTGCGGTTTGCACTAATTTAAAGCTAGTTGAAATGGCTTTAAAATAATGTAAAATTTAAGTATATTCCATATGACAAAAAGAAGATATTTAATTTATTTAATGTAATAAACAAAATTGCGTTTTGAAAATAAATATTTTTTTTTTTTGAAGTATTATAACTCAGAAATTGCAAATTTACAATGGAATTTTTCAAGACTTTGAAAAGTATATTTATTCTGCTATCAAATAATTGTAAATTTTTAAAATTTTAACGAAAACTTCAGTGGTTATTGCATAAAGCTCTCTGCAAAACAAATATGAAAATTTCATTAAATCGATGAAAAAGTAGATTAAAAAGGCTCTCTGTTCGAAATTAATCAGAAAAATCGTAAAAAAATTCACATTATTTCTTCAAAATTTTAATGAAAAAATTGTTTGTTATCTTTCTTGAACTGATTATTATTTAAATAAACCAAATGGCGCCTTTAAAAACATTAAATTTTTAATTTTGACGCAATTTAACTTAAGAATTTGCAACTTTGCAAAAGTATTCTTTATCAAATTAAAGGGTATATTTATTATACTAAAAAATGAATAAAAATTTCTTTTTTTTATGAAAACTACGGTGGTTATTGCAAAAAGTTCCCAGAAAATTATAAATTATAATTTTATTAAATTAATGAAAAAGTTGATTTAAAGAGGTCAAAGTTCAAAATTTCCACTAAAAATTAATGGAAATATAAATAAACAAAGCTTAATTTTATCAATAAGTAATTATTAATCTTTCTTGGACTGATTTCATTAAATAATCCTCAAAAATTTTTGCATGTTGTCTAAAAAGAAAATAACAGGAAAATTCAATTATTCAACTTTGAAGATTTATAATTTCAAAACAAGCAAATTCTTTGCAGATTTCTCCTTAATCTTAAATAAAGCATTTATTCTGTGGAAATATAAATGTAAATTTAAAGACTTAAATTGAAAACTTCGAAAGTTATTGCATAAAGCTCCCTGAAAAACAAAAATCAAAATTTTATTAAATCAATGAAAATTTTCATTTGAGGAGTTCTAAAGTTCAAAATTTCCACTAAAAATTATTAAAAATATATATAAATAGAACAGAATTTTATCAGAAAATAGATTTCTATCTTTCTCGAACTGATAATTATCTTAATAAACAACATGGCGTCTTGAAAATTTCAATTATTAAAGAAATAAATGGCGTCAAAAATTTTTAATGTTCAATTTTGAAGTAATATAACTTTAAAATATACATATTTGCATTAGTATTTTTTATTAAATTGAAAAGAGTATTTTTTCTGCTAATAAATAATTGTAAATTTATAAAATTTTAATGAAAACTGCGGTGGTTATTGGATAAAGCTCCCCGAAAAACAAATTACAAAATTTTTCATTAAGCCACTGAAAAACTTAATTTAGCGGGATTAAAGTTCAAAATTTCCATTGAAAATAATTAAAAATAAACATAAAAAGAACAGAATATAATTAATAAATAGTCTTTTTTGTTTGTTTTATATTTCAGGGGTTGATTTCACTGAGAAATCTTTAAAAAAAAAAATTGTATTTTGCCTAAGGAGGAAATTTCTTTGACGATTTATAGTTTCAAAACTTGCCATTTTATTGCGGATTTCTTTAAAAATTAAAATAATGCATTTATTCTGCAATGTAATAAATGTAAATTTAAAAATTTAAATTGATAACTTCGAAAGTTATAGCACAAAGCTCCCCGAATAAAATTAAAATTAAAATTTTATAAAATCAATGAAATTGTTTATTTAATGAGCCTTAAGTTCTAAATTTCTACTAAAGCTCCCTGAAAATTTAAATAAATAAATCAAAATTTTTTCAATAAATAGTTTTTAACCAGTTTTGAAGTGATTTCCCTGAAAAATACTCAGAAGGAAATTATTTTGAATGAAAAAACGAAATTTTCATTTTTATTTTATAAAAAATTTGCTCAATACTTTTATTTTAGATTTTAGATAATATGCAAATCCCCGGAATCGATTCATATAACTGAGTATTTCAGTGTCTGGTTGTAAACATAAATGTGTGTGTGTGTGTGTGTGTGTGTGCATGCGTGCAGATAAAATTTTGAGTGTGTCCAGAAAATCCGCGTGCATAGAGAAAAGTCAAAGGGAGGAAAGAGGAGAGAATCAGTGGACCGCATTTAGCAGAATTTTATTTCTGCAGCAGCGAATTAATACAAAATGTACACAAAAAATGTATACACCCAAACACATAAGCACATAAGCTACATACCTACTATATTCATAAAAATACTATAAAGTTTTACTGATAAAAAATGACTAGAAAAAAATAACAATTTTTGTTATTTGTTTTTGTAGAGGAAAGAAATATGTGAAACGAATTCTGCATTATTCATTATTTTATATTATACAAAACTATTTTAATTTCAAGTTGTAGCATAGTAGTAAAAGCAGAAATAAATAATAATAATAATAAAAAAAAAAGAAAATGTAAAATACTGAAATATTAATGGGAAAATTTACATAAGGTCCAGTCATATTACTTTTTTATTAATGTTTTTACTTTTTTTCTCCTTTTCTTGATTTTAATTTAAAAGCGGCCGAATTAATCATTTCTAGTTTTTATTGATAAGTTTTTTTTGTTCTCTTGATTTTCTATTAGAATAAATAAAGGAATTTTTATTTTAGATTGGGATTTTCGTTTAATTCAATTCAATTCAATTCAATGAAATTATTTATATTTTTATGAAATAATTTTTTTTTTTTTTGAATGGCTGAAAGTAAAGTAATCCTTTTTCCACTTCCAGTGAAGTGTGGAAAAAGGATTACTTTACTTTATTTTCAATTTGAATCCTTGATATTAATTTTTAACTTATGTCTTTATTAACTTTAATTAAATTTCTTATTAACTTGAATGTAATTTCTAAATGAAAATTAATATCAAGGATTCAAATTGAAGTAAAGTAAAGTGATCCTTTTTCCACACTTCACTGGAAGTGGAAAAAGGATCACTTTACTTTCAGCCACTTTCAAATGGACTTTTACTATATTTAATAACATTTAATTGTAAAAAAGTTAATTGATAAAGATGATTTTTATTATAAATAGTTTGTTTTTTGGAATGGCTGAAAGTAAAGTGATCCTTTTTCCACTTCCAGTGAAGTGTGGAAAAAGGATAACTTCACTTTACTTTCACATTGAGGAGTGATTTTAAATTGTTCAATAATTTTAAGGCAAACAAATTTTCATTTTCTTCTTTGAGAATTGCTTTGAAATTTATATAAATTTCTTAAATCTAGATAAAAGGTAATTACTAATTATTATAAACCAAGTCAAGATTTACGGATTATATAAAAAAAATCTCATTTTCTACTTTCATTTATTTCATTTCCCTCATAATAATTAAAAAAAAATCAAATCAATAAAACAAATTAAAAAAAGACTAACCTTTTTCAAAAATTAATTATTCCTTTTTCGGCAAAAGGGCCAAAAGGAAAGCTGCTTTCAGCCGAGTTTTCCATTGCAAAAAATAAAATTAGAAAGAAAAACATCGTAAATAAATCAACTTAAACCGCTTGCAGATTGAAGAAGAAAAAGAAAACCGTAGCAAACGATATTTCAATTTTAATTAATTAAAATTAAAAAATGCGAAACTGGCAAAATCTAAAATGGAATTTAATATGCCGGAGCCGAGTGTCCCAAGGAAAACATGCCGTTCCCTTGCTTTCCTTTATAATTTTTCACATTTTTTTCCTAAATTCAGCTCCTTGTAAATGCAAAGAAAGGCCACCAGAAGACATTTTATTACTGGAAGCCAGAAGGCAGAAGCGGGAAGCCGGACGCATAGATATTAAGGTTGTTTGTTGTATATAGTATATAGCGAGAAGGAATTTTCGGCATAATTTAGCTGGAGGCTGGAGGCTGGAGGCTGCGTAGAGTGGCGGCCGGTGTTGTTTGACCGTTCCGCTCCCCCGTGACGAATATTCCTCCATTTCGGGCGGCCGGCCGGCCGGAGATCGATGACCGTTAAACTTACTTCTCTAATAGAAATTGCACAGCACCCACATAACAACAACAACATACACATACTTTACACTTGTTCATGTGTTTGTGTGTTTATATATAGATGTGTGTGTGTGTGTGTGTGTGTGTGTGTGTGTATGTGTGTGTGTTAGTGTTGTGTCCGTCTGCGATGTAATTACTGGACGATTGATGTCGCACCGAGGGCTGCTATTTGCATAATAAATCAGAGCCGGCTCCATTTGATTTTCCATTCGCTATAACGGCACACTAATGTGTCCCTCTCGATCTGTTTGTCTCTAATGACTAATAACGCTGCTCAACAGCAACAAAAAAATCTTTTTTTTTTCCTTTCTTTTAAGTGTCGTTTTTGTTGAATGGAAATTCTGATGGTAGTAGAGGGCAAAGGATATTAAAATTTTCTGGACTATTACATATAGTAATTTTTCCAACTAGTTATTTACTTTAAAATTTAAAGTTTTTCTTCAGTTTTCTTTTAAAATTTAAATAAATAATTCTATTCTGAAAGTAAAGTGATCCTTTTTCCACTTCCAGTGAAGTGTGGAAAAATGATAACTTTACTTCACTTTTAATTCCCAACAACAAAATTTCAAAATTTCACAAGAACATTAAATTAAAGTTAAGAAAAAAAATAAAAGTAATTATAAATTAAACCGTTTTCCCTACTTTCCCCAAAAAAAAATTAACTCTAAAAAGTAGTTAAAAACTAAAAAAAAAGTGGACAAATCACCTAAATCCAATAGAAAAACAAGAAAAACAAAAAACGAAAAATGAAGTCGCAGGCTCTGCACGCACGCACATTCCGTGACTGAAAAAAAAGAGAAAGAGAGAAAGACCTTTTTCCTCCCCCATATTTTCCAGGTCTTCATTTATTTTTCACCGTCATTGTTATTATTATTATTATTACTATCACACTTTTATATATGTGTTTGCTCGTATATATATATATATATATATATATATCTATAACTTTGTGTGTGTGTGTATGTGAGTTGTGTGTGCGTGCATGTGTCTCTCAATTACGCGTTACGAGTTCACAAATGAAATTTCGCCACACTTTTCCCTTTTTATCTCTTTCATTCTCTCGTTTTTGGCACAAAAGTCCCCTTATATCTTTTGCCCACTTTTGCCTCTCACACACATTCGTTATTCATTCATGTTCCCGTGTGCGTGCGATCGATATAATTAAATATATATCTCTGCTCTGTATGGCATCTATATTTATAGAATGTCAGTGTAACACGACCAAGAAGAACAAAAAATAACAACAAAATAGGAGATGAAAAATGAAATAGCAAAATTCGAATTTAATTATATATCGTATAGTTAGTTTTTGGAATAGCTGAAAGTAAAGTAATCCATTTTCCACTTCCAGTGAAGTGTGGAAAAAGAATTACTTTACTTTACTTCAATTTGAATCCTTGATAATGATTTTTTTTCTTCTAGAAATTAAGTTAAAGTTAATTATAAATTCCGTTAAATCTTTATGTCAAGGATTCAAATTGAAGTAAAGTAAAGTGATCCTTTTTCCACACTTCACTGGAAGTGGAAAAAGGATCACTTTACTTTCAGCCACTTTCAAATGGACTTTTGAAATTTTTATTCAAATTTTGTTGAAAGAAAAGTGAATTAATAATGACTGTTATTGTTAAAAACAGATTTTTTTTGGAAATAGCTGAAAGTAAAGTGATCCTTTTTCCACTTCCAGTGAAGTGTGGAAAAAGGATTACTTTACTTTACTTTCACTTTGAGGAGTGA
>JASKGO010000236.1:0-10021 GCA_030556065.1 Holobus sp. GC000080
ATGGAAATCGAATGGTGTAGGAATATATTCGCGTGCGTCGTTCGTATTTAGCGAGTCGAGTGCTTATTAAACTTAAAAACAAAGGATTTTTTAATTAAACACATGGTCTCGGTGTTTCACACATCAATTGCGATTCCCTGTGCTGCTGCTGCCGCTGTTGTTGCCCGCTATAATTAAATTGATACGAGACATTGCCAGAGAATACACAATACATACCTCTCTGCAAAACTCACCCCTTATATGTTTCCAGTATATGTTTTTCAATGTGTTAATATGTGTAACTGTGTGTGCGTGGGTGTTTGTAGGTGCTTTCACAGATTTCCCCTGAATGCATTGAGCTTTTTCATTTACAGCCACTCGCACCTCCGTAATTGCATTGCATACTTGTCGACAGACATTTCCACGCACACCGAAAATTTATTCCGATCCACCATTGTCTTTCAATTTGCGCGCCTTCTCTCTCTTCGCATTTCGCACTTTCCGGGCGCTCGTATCGTGTCTCGTGTGCTCCTCATCGCGCGCGCCCCCGCTAACGCAACTTGTTTCTGTTTCTTCTCCACTTTATACCATGTCCTCTTGCTTGCTTGGCTCTTGTAGCAGCGGGCGCTTTTCCGTGTAGTTGTACTACGTGAGGGGTTGTTTAACTTAAAGCCTTCTTTATTGACTCGACACGCGAAACATTTATCTTCGTTTATTAAGTAGCTTCGCACCCTGTACTGCGCGGAATACTAAAATTTTCAAACCCCCGCGTTGCTGTTACTGTTATGTCAAAAGACTTAATCCGAATCTTTTTTTTTTTTTTTTAATTCTTTTTCTTCATTTCTTTTTCTTTATTTTTTGCATTTTTTTTTTGTAACAAAAGTTGCTTCCTGTTGGTCTGAATTAAATTTAGAATTAAATTAAATGAATGAAAGGCATTGTCTTGTGGTTTTTCTTCTTCTGTGAATTTATTTATACAGAGCCACGTGAAATCTAAAGTGATTCGAAGTGTGTTAAGACTGATGAGTAAAGTATTAAAGAGGGGTTGCCGCTCGAGGGGAGAGATGGGAATGCTGTGTGCGAAAAAGGGTTGTGCGTACGTTTCGCGGCTCGGTATCCGCGACGACGATCATTGCTGATGATAATGCTGCTGCTGCTACTGCTGCTGCTGCTGCTGATGATGATGATGATGCTGTACGGTGTATACAGTGTTCTCTGAAAGAGCAAGCAATACGGCAGACGATTCGAACGAGCGCACTGTCTGATGAATAAACATTAGCAACCCTTCGCATTATGCAGGCAGCTCATATTAAACATTCTGGCCAATTCAATTATAGAATAGACACACACACACACACATTCACATAAATACATGGATCATGTATGTCTATATGATGATACAGGGTGTTTTTCTTCCTAGTTTTAAAGTTTTTTTTTTTTTTTAATGCTTTAAAAACTTTTTTCTAACTTTAATTTTTATGAGAAGTTTTTTTTTAATTTTTTTTAATTAAATTTGTATTTTAATTTAATTTATAATTTTAATTTTATTTAATTTTTAGTTTAATTTAACTTTTAATTTAATTTAATTTGAAAAAAAGTTGAAAATTTTTTTTTATTGAAATAAAGTGATACTTGATAAAATTAAAATATATTTCAAATTTTTCGTAACTAAAATTTTGTTCAATTAAAATGTCATCCTAATTAAAGCAAAAAATTATTTATTTAACTTTCAATTAATTTTTTATTTTAAAAAGTAACAATTTATCAATAAAGAATAAATTTTGAGCAAAGATTTGACTTTTTATTGGTTAAAATAAAGCAAACTTTTAAAAGTAAAAAATGGAGAGATATTTTTTAAATCAATAATACATTTTTAAAAGGATTAAATTACCAGTAAACTTAATGATTACAGCAAAACCTTAGAAAAATATAATTAAATAACTTTAAACAAATATCCAAATAGCACTAATCAAAAAAAATTACTTCCACTGCAAAAGTAAAGCCAAAATTTATTTATCTACATTTGCAATTGAAAAAAAAATCTAAAATTAATCAAAAAACATGTTTTTTAGTATTAAACTATCGATTTTTTAAATAAAAAAATAATGCTTTTTAAACTACAACATTCTGATAATAAGACATCATCACAAAACTTTTAAAAAAATAATTAACAATGTTTTTTTTAAAGGAGTTTTCCCTTAATAGATATAATAAGAGTCAAATCATTGGACTTTCCCATGGCATTCGTAATAGAGGAAGCCGTGGTAGCTCGTCCAACACCAACAAAACTTTTAAACTTTTGTATTGAGCGTAATTTTGATTACGGCAAATATTTGCGAACGATCTCTTCTCCTCTTTTCTCTCTCTTCGCGCGCGGCTCAAAAATTATCTATGTCGGTGGCAGCGCCGGGCCACTGGGCGAAAGTGATGGGAAACTTTGTGACATCTCTCTGTGCGCGCCACCACCACCACCACTCGAACACACACACACACACACATATCTATCACCTGATGCATCGCTTGAATCTGCTGCCGTTGCTGCCTCCCCCCTCGTGCACTATCCGCAACTGAATAAATTTTGCATTAAACTGTTCAAACTTTACTCGTTTCGTTTCCACTAGCACTTTCAGGATGTGCACAGTCCACAATACTATTTATTTATCATCAAGGGGAGTTCTCTCTCTGTCTATCCATAGGCTGTAAGGGTTGTTTTATTCTATATATATATAATATGTGAAATGAAAAGGTTAACGGTAATATTTTTATTAATTTAAAGATGTGATGGTTTATTTTAATTAATTATTAATTGTTTTATTGGATGGAAAATGAAAAATATTATTTTTTTAGTAGGTGGTAATTGAAGAATTACACTTTAAAGCAAATAAATAAGGGGCAATTTAAAAAGCTGCTTGGTTTTTTTAAGATTAAAATGGTTTTTCAAGGTGTTTTTGAAGATTTTAAAGGTTTTTTTTTTAAGTATTTAAAAGTTTTTACAAGGTTTAAAAAGTTTTTTTTTGAATGCTGCTGAGTTTTTAAAGTTTTAAATAGTTTCACAAGGTTTTTTTTTAAGTTTTTAAAAGTTTTTCTTGGTTTTTTAAAGCGTTTCAAAATTGTTTTTTTAAGTATTTAAAGGTTTTTGCAAGTTTTTTAAAGTTTTTCTTGGTTTTTTTAAGTATTTCAAAGTTTTTTTAAAAGTAATTTAGGGTTTTAATAAGTTTTTACAGTATTTAAAGGTCTTTACAAGTTTTTAAAATTTTTTATTAAATGTTGCTGAGTTTTTAAAGTTTTAAATAGTTTTTCAAGGTTTTTCAACTTTTAAAAAGTTTTTCTAGGTTTTTTAAAGTATGACAAAGTTTTTTAAAAGTATTTAAAGGTTTTTACAAATTTTTAAAAGTTTTTTTAAGCATTAAAACAGCATAAAGCATTAATTAATATCATTACTTTATTATTTTTGAAAAAAAAAATTGAATTTCCATGTTATTATTATAAAATAAAGCTCCCAACTCCCAACGTATTATTTTAATTTGCCAGTGTTATATAAATCGCGCAAATATTGAATTGGTAGAGCCTTATTATGTATTATCTATTTAACTTAATAAACAAAAATGACTAATATTTATTCAATCTCTTTCATAATAATAATAATATATATTTTCGATTTGCAAATATGATATTAATTTTAAAATTGAGCATTAATTAAAAACTGTGTGCAAATGGATGGTAATGCGAAATGCGAATTGCAAAATGCAAACTGTGTGTGTGTGTGTATGTGAAATCACCTCCACAGTCTCAATACTATTAAATTATGTGCTATTTTTGCCGAATGTTGCGACCAAATGATTTTTAATTAATATAATGTACCTACACTTACCTATTATTATTACTATTAGTATTTATTTATTTTATTTATTTATTATTTTCCTGCTATTTTATTTCCTACTGTACAAAACAAATTTATTTAGTTCGTACAGCTGTAAGTTTTAACATTTAAACTTCAAATTTAAATTAATCCTTTTGTTGCCTTTATTATGATGTTTAAAAAAATGTTTTTATTTTTTGTTGTAAAGGAAAAAATTAATTGCTTCATTGGAAAATTGTTTTATTTTGTATTATTTTTTTCTATAGCATTCAAGTGCTTTAGTCCATATCACTGTTAATGAAATAAGCAGAAAAAACGCGAAAAGAAAAACAAAAACGGAAAAAATTAAACGACAAAAACCTCTTTCACATATAATCAACCCCCATAAGCAAAGAATATAAAATATGTGTGCTGCATTTTTACAAATGGTCTCTGAATGTGTATACATGTATATATATATATATATATATATATATTGTATATGGACGACGTACTTGTCTCAACGTAAATATTAATTACGACCTATCAAAAACATTGTCGGCTATATTTGATTTAGCAGCGACACAAAAAAAACCTTTTATTTTAGGATATGCGTTATGTGTGTATGTGGAGAACTGTGTGCTGGGCGCTGGCAAAAAATAAAACGAGTAATAATAATTATCATTCAAATATTAGAGGGACGCGTAGACAGACGTAAAATTTAATATACCTACCCTTTTTGTCCGACACAGGACAAAAACGAAAAAAAAAAAAATATATTGAAAAAGTAATAATTAACAAGAAACGCGAACAAAAACAATTGTAAAGGATTACTTTTACAGTTTATTTGTTGTATATTTTTCTTATTATTATTATTATTATTATATAATAATTGATTAAATTTGAAAAGAGGACTAGTTTTTGTTTTGTTTTACAGCTTTTTTTTTGATTATTAAATTAAAGAAATTAAGAATTTAAATGATTACTTTACTGATACTTTAAAAACTTTTTTTTTTAAGAAATGAAGCGCATAATTAGCTATTGAAATTTTTTCTTATTGAAATAAATAAATTAGGTTTCTAGGGATGTTTATGTAATTTTTTAATTTTATTTTTTTCTAATAATGAATTAAGTTTTAAAGTTATTAAGTTTTCTCAATCAGCAAAGAAAGTTTAAAGTTTTTATTTTTTAATTAAATACAATTGCATTATTCATTGAAAATCAATCAAAACTAAATTAAATGATTATTCTTTACTAATTACATTTATTTTTCTGATTTTATATATAAAAAACCTTAAGAAAATAATAAATAATTATTGTAGTTTTGTTAAGTTATTTTCTATAAACATTTTCTTGGGTTTTCTTAGAAAGTAAAACAAAAATTCCAAAAAGAATTCCTTATTAATTAAATTTATTCATTTTTATTTAAAAAAAAAAACATTAAAGTAATCTTATTATTATTATTTCAAAGCAAAAATTAATTATTATTCCAAATGAATTAATTTGCTTTAAATTTATAGAAAAAACAGTCAATAAAGTCTTAAACAGTCTTTGTTAAATTGTTATAATCATTTTTTATTTAAATCAATTTAAAAATTTTCTTTTAAAAACAAAAAAAGAAAGAAAACATTATTTTTATTAATTAATTTCATTGATTTTAAACTAAAATTAAAAACTTTTACAATGCCCTTACCAATTACAAAACTAAATAACAACAAAAATTAAAAAATTAACTAAGAATAACTTGACACAAACAAACAAAAAAATTATTCTATTCCCATCCTGAATAAAATCAATAAAAAATAAATTCCACATATAAAAAATGAAATAAAAATAAAAAACGAAGGCACAATTAGCAAATAACAATTTTTCTCTTCAAAAATAAATAACTAAAAATTGCATTTCTGGTGAATTTAAGGGTTTAAGGGTACGCTAGCGATAATATATGCGCAATTGTTTCTTGTATAGTACACATACACAGCGAAACAGGGGGGGGGGGGGGTAGATGAGTAATTAGTCTGATAAAAGTATCTTTTGCAAGTGCAGCTTTTGCTGCTTTGTGTATAGTACGATACATAGTACGTACGGTATAGTAACAGTAAAACAGTCGCTTAGGTTATTTTCTCTGTGCTTATGCATTTTACGATGAAGAGTTGCAGTTAGCATTAATCAAAATGTTAAATTATTATCCTCGTTCGCTCTTGGCCTCTGCTGCTGCTGCTACTACTGCTTGCTGCACACACTCTAAAAAGTATATGCATTTTATTATTATTATTGCACTTGCACATACACACTCTATACATATATATATATATATATATATATATATTTATATAGAGACAAGTCACGTGGATTTGTATACTATATGTATTTATTTATATGTGTGTGCGTTTATGTGTGCATGAAAACGAATTATAATGCCGTGCCGTGTAACTACACCATGCATCTAATTAGTATACGGAAGCCCTCAACAATTCCTACCACTAGTAATTATGCAATATGCAAAGGATGTATTAATGCAATGAAATTTAGGTCACTCACAATTACTTGCACTTGCACACTTGCATATATATATATACATAGTAGAAGCAGTCGTGGCACATAGTAGTAGGTACAATAACACAACGGCAGTGTAAATTGCTGCTAAGTCTCGCGCCGCTACTTACTCTCTCTGCAATTGTTTGCTGGAAAAACGAAAAGCTTCCATCTAGATGGCAATCCTGTAAACCTGCAAACCTGCAAGGATAACATACTTTAAATCATTGTTTATTATTGTCATTAATGTATTTCTTCTTTTTAGTATTTAATTTTGCTTTATTTGTTTTTTTTTTTTTAAATGATTTTTACTTTGTTTTTATTACCTTTTTTATTGATTTTCAATGGATTTTTATTCTATTTTCCTTTATTTGTTTTTATTTTCTATTAAATTTTTTAACAATTTATTTATCGATTTTGAGTTGGATTCTATTTAATTTTTTATTTTAAATTGATTTTAATGTAATTTTTATTGAAAAATGTATTTTAATTTAATTTTAATGAAGTTTTGTTCAATTTATTTTAACAGTTCTTTAATTTTTATTAAATTTTATATTTTTTATAAGATTAATTTAAAGAAGAATAAACAGTTTATTTGTTTTTATTTTCTATTAATTTTTATGTTTTATTTATTGATTTTGAGTTGCTTTTGATTTAATTTTTTATTTAAAATTAAAATAAATTAAATTCTTATTTAAAAATATATTTTAATTTATTTTTTATGAAAATTAATTTAATTTTATTTAACAGTTCTTTAATTTTTTTGATTATTAATATTTTTTATAAGATTAATTTAATGAAGAATAACAGTTAAAAAAAATTTTAAAACATTTTTCTGATTAATTCCTTTTTCGATTGATTTTCAAGCAAGAAAAAGATCAGTAGTAAACATTATCGAAACTTTTTTCTAACTAATCGAAACTAATTAACTAAATAATTAAATTACTTAACATAAAAAAAAAACATTGAAACATGAAAATATCATTTAGCTGAAGATAAAAATGTTTCTTTGCTGTTAGATAATTCCATAATAATTTATTTTTTTAATTATAATTTAATTTAAAATTTAAATAAGAAGATACCAAAATACCAAAAAAAAAAACACTTTAAATTAGTTTTAAACCTTAATTTATTAATAAAAAGTAAAAAATTAGCAAGAAACTTAACTAATTTATTAATAAAAAGTATAAAGTACAAATTAATGGGAAACTTCAATACGCGATGATCTAATTAAGCAATTCCTCCAACGCTCAATCGATTATTTTATTACAATTTAAAAGAGTACAAACACTACAAACATTTCAAGTAATTTTCAAGTCTATTAAAATGATGGATATACTTTGAATCTATATCTGCGTTTACTTCCCTCTTTTTCTGCCCCGTTTCCTATGTGTTTGTGTGCATGTGTGTGTGTGTGTGTGTATTGGAGTTCTCACTTGAATGATACTTTATACATATATTGCACATTGGATAGCGAGTAGGTAATTAATTAATTAAACGAAAATGAGTCCGATGATTAATGTGTAATTACTAATTATACAACAAGCTACTCAGCCGACACTGTCTCCTCCTGCCTATACCTCATCACACAAACACATTTACATTTTACATACCTCTCTCTATATACTACTCGTATATACTATATGTAGGCAGGTTCGAGCGAAGCTATTACAATTATTATTTATTATTTACGCCATTTTCTATGTTTATACAAAATGTACACTGCAACATTCACGTTCAATTGGGTCTCACATTTCGTGCGGTAATTATTTTATCTACTTCAATGTCAAACTTGTTTTTATTCGCTTTTTTTATAAATATTTATTTTAATTTTATTAATTACAAAGAATTAAAGATATTATTTATTTTTTCATTAAAGTAATAAATAAATATTGAAAAAGGGTTAAAATTTATTCGCTAAGGAAAGATTAATAGTAATGCATAATTTGGTTGAATTTATAAGGATTAAAATTGACAATAGTAAATTGTCGGGGCAGTGGGCAATACTATACTCGTATGTTGTACAGATAGGGGGGTGGATATTCTATTCGCAGCTAGCCTAGCTACTAGCAAGCATAATGATAATTCGCGTAGCAATATAGGGGTCGTGGAGCAGAGGAAGAAGAAGGGTCGGTCGATGGACGTAATAAGGGTTAGAGTTAGCATTAGTGCAGCAGTAGTGGTAGCGCTAAGGGGTAGAGGGGTTGGTGGTAGTGGTAGTGGATGTGGAGGAAGGAGGAGGTGAGGAGGCGGTAGTGTGGCGGCGGCGGCGGCGTCGGCCAGCGGCCAGGCGAGAGCTCTTTGTGTAGTTAGTGTAATTAGTGCCCCTCTGCCGCGCCCGTCCCTCTCGACTACCTTATTTAAATGCAAATGAGCTTCATTTCGCAATATTAATGTGCCTCACCCTACGGACAACGGAGGCAGCACCCCCCCGCCGTTCGCCCGTTCCAAGCGACCAGCAGCGTGCCGTCTCTGTCTCAACTGCCACCCCCTCTTTCGGCTCCTCTCTCTTATTACTATACTGTACACATTATACGGAATCGAAAGGGTTGCAGCAGCGCAAGCAGCAGCAGCAGCAGCTAGCTGGCTAGCTTGAAACTCTACAATCTACATGTATAGACACCCCCAATCGTACACAATGCGGAACCAAGTCGAATCCTAAAACCGAACTACTAATTTCTCTCTGGCATTACTACTTGCTTGCTCTTGCTCTCCTTTTCTATAGCAACAACCCCTTGAAATCACACTGATGCTGATGCATTTACTAGTACATTGCTGCTATTGCTGCTGCTGATGCTGAGGCTGAGGCTGTTGCTGCTGGACCCACAGCACAGGAAAGCTCTTCTTCTCAAACGATAGTATTTACATATTCTTGTTATATTATTATACATTTATAGACTGTAAATTGTAAACTGCGAAGTATATGTCGTGTAACAATAATATTACTATTTGCATTAAATTTGTCGTTTGCGGATGCTGGATGATTACTAATTTAATTGCTCTTATTAGCTTTTGTTTCTCTTTATTTTTATTGGGCAGCTAATTAGTTTATTTTTTGCTTTGCTTTTTTTTTATTTTAATTTATTATGTTGATTTTTATGTGGTTGGTCTTTAGAATTTGTTTTTAGTTATTTTGAAGTTTTTATTTGTTAATTTATTTGATTTTTTGAATGTAAAAAAAGTTTATGAATTGATTAAGAAGTTTTTGAGAAGGTTTTATTCGTTTTCTGTTTGTTTTTTTAAGAAAATTTCAGTTTTTGTTTTCAAAATTAAAACCGAAAGGGTTGATGATTAATAATTTATCAATTTTATTGATTTTATTGGATAAAGTGGTTTATTAATTAAATTTTTAATTACTTTAATTACTATTAATAATCTGGTAAAGAATTTTTTAATTTTATAAAGAAAGTCTTCGATTTTTCTTTAAAACTCAAATGAAATTAATTTTGATTCTTAATTAATTTAATTTCTTTCTATATTAATTAATAATAAATTATTAATTACTTTCAATGTAGAGATGTTTAGATTTTTTTGGCATTTTAAAATAACATATTTATTTATTTATTTATTATTTATTGGGCTATCGACCTTATAGGTCTTTCCGCCAAAATTAACAGATAATTAATAACAATATTATTATGGTAATAGTTATAAATCATTTAATATTTC